>APFE031563243.1:0-57072 GCA_000404065.3 Pinus taeda
AGGAGGACAATATGACTATTGATGGAGCCATATTAACTGCAGATAGTCATGGTGACAAATTTCAGTGTAACAGATGGCTTGTCATGGGAGTGGCTAGAGGGTTTCAATCACTTGGAGGGATTTTCATGGGAGCGACTAGGGGTCTAGTTTAGTGAAAATCCAAGTTAACTTAGGGGTTGGGCACCTGGAGTGTTTGGTTAGATCATGGAGGTCTTATAGCAGCTGAGGGGGGTCTATAAAGTGTTGGTTCATCAGTTCCACTTCCTTAAGGTGATCTAGGAGGTCGAATCATATCATAGTAACTCTTCGTCACATATTTACCCTAGTGGATCGGTAATCTTGGGTAAGTGTGGGAGGAGGGCATTACAGAGTGGTATCAGAGTGGGTTACATTCTCTTTGGGTGATATCTAATACCACATAGTGGTATCAGAGGATGGTTAAACACTTGGACTGGAACGACTGGAATATGTTTGTCATGCATGCATGAAGGTTGTATATGTTATTGTTATGTATGCAAGGTGATGGTCATTGTTACAGTTGTGTTGGTATGTGGAAGTTGATGATGTTGTTGTTGGGATGTGTTTGTCATGAATGCATGTCGATTTTATATGCATTTTTTATGCATGTTAGTGTCTATATGTTCTTATGCATGCATTGTTATGGGCATGGTTGTCACACATGATGTCATTGAATTCATTTTATGTCATAATGATATTGTTGGTATGTTATAACTTATGATGTTAATATGTTGGCTGTGATGAAGTAGAAGAAACATATTATCAAAGTGAGGTTGCAGCACTAGACCTCGGGGTAAGAGCGGATCATCATACATGTTTGTATGTTGGGAATGCGGGTATGTAGGTTAATGGTTGCTATATGAATTATTTTTATGTATATAGATTTCATTGTATTGATGTTAGGGTTGCATACATGATAAATGCTAGTTAATCAATGTGGTCATATGAATATGTGTCAGATAGTCATGAATGGTAGTAACTTGATGTTGTATGCATTGTGGTCATACACATGATGATTATGGTCATTACACTTAGGATCTTGATGTTACGTGTTTCATGCTAACCTGGATTGGTCTATGTAGATGATTATGGTTATGGTATTCAGGTATGAGTAGATATATTTGTGATATTGTGTTATACTAATATGCATTGACTTATGTAGATGCAATAACCTCCCATGAGAGACACTGAGGTATGATTTTGACTTTGTTGTCTATTTGGTTTATCTAAAATGGTATGTTTATAACTTTTTTGAATGTCTGATTAATTGCATGATATGAGTATGTGTGTATGAGATTGCTTGAAGGAATGATCTTGTTTTAAGATGTTTGTACTAACACAATATGTGCTGAGACAACTGATATGTACTTGAGTGTAAGTGGGTGCTAGTTGTGGTATTGTGGTTAATGATTGTGAGTTGATCGTTGATTAGGACATGGTTGTTAGTCTTGGTAAAGGTTGATTTGAAACTAACCGATATGATGTATTGATCTTTGGAACATATGATTGACATATGTGAATAGTTGCATGGAAACATGCTTGGTATTAGCATGACCAAGTAATAGTTAATTTGTTTGTATAACTAGCAGTTAGGTTATATGATAGTGCATAGTAAGACTTGATTACAACAAGGTAAAAGGGTAAAAGAAAGTAATTGGATGAGGATTCCTTTGACTATGTTTGGAAATAACAATTCCAAATGAAAGATTTCTTTGTATGAATACAGGAAGTCTTCATAACCTTGATTTTGTCTGACATTATGCGGGTATCTGTTATAGTCTTGAACATGTATTTGACAGGTATATTAGCTAGTTTCTAGTTATAGCTAGATCCGTCAAGGGAATTGGAGTCCCTTGAGAGATGGCATGAATGTGTTTAGTAAAAAGGTTGTGTCCTTGGCATAATAAGGAAAGGTAACTAGTATGTTGATTATGTTTATTTATGCAGTAAGAGTTACATGTTTAGGCAGTATGATGTAGGGGATTGCATGGAAAAGGAGATTGCCATGGATTCTTGAAGAAGGCTTGGGTTGAGATTTCCTTTAGAGGCTTTGGGAACCCATGGGGATTGAGTCATGGTGTTGTTTACTAGTTTTTTCCTTTGGTATTATGTTATTTGTTTGAGCTTGATTATGGGTTTCAATTGCGTTTGGTGCAAGGCCTTGCCACTTTGTTTGTGGTGTCATATTACTATTGGTTTTCATGGTTTTCTTCTTGTTGGCTTTCTTGTTATTTCCTTTTATGTTTTGAGGGTATTGAGAATTGGTTTGGGAAAGAGAAAGTTAATGGAGCTTAGGGAGAGCTGTGTGAAACCTGACAGGTAAGGTAAGACTCAGATGAAGCCTGGTGCATGTATAAGGGTAGTTGAAGGTAAGAATATGACATCCGGTTGGATTGGTTGGTCCATTGGGATAAATGGATGGTATCAATACAAATATGATAAAGGTAACAAGAAAGTTAAAGTGAATGGATATGAGGCATTAGATTCCTTGGCTATGTTGGGAACTGTTGTTCTCAATGTTGTGCATGTTGTGCATAGATAAAGGGAGTTCTCTTGACCTTGACCTTATGATATATGGTAATTATGTTGTGATCATGATTATGTTGATGTCTTTATATGTATACAAGTATATATGTATGCTATTTCTGACATGGTCATTAGGGATCATGATTGTTTTATGCTAATGATTATATATGTGTGTGTGTGTCATTTTTTAACAAGGTCGTCAAGGATCATGCTTGTGGAGGAATGATTTCTTATGCAGGTGAATGACATAAAGAGGTTTTTGGTATCAAGTGGGAAGAGTTGCCCTAAAATATTTAAGAGGTCAGTACCATGTGCATATGAATTGATATTATGTGATTATACTATGTCTATGTTTATGCTATGGAAGGTAATGCTGAGAGATACATCAAAAAAATGTAGGTAGTGTGATCTGCGACATGTTGGCATAAGCATGGACAACAGTGATCTAGGATACTTTCGCTTATAGATGTATGAAAAAAATCACATGTAAAAATTGTAGCTTAACATAGAAAACTTAATGTTTACACAAGAAAAGAAGTAGAAACACATAAAATCATGAAGAAAGACACAAAGACTTGATAACAGAGTTCGTCCAACTCGGACTACGTCTCCGGGCCCTGCTCGATCAATGGGGAGGCCTTTATATATTAAATGGCATGAAAAGAGAGAATACAATCATGTGCTACATAAAAAGAGGCTTATACCTCCATTTTGAAAGATGGATGAGAAAAGAAGAACTTAGATGGAGAAATGGATAGCACCACTGCATCCGGGGCGTCGACAGGGGCAAAAACCATATAAAATTTGACCAATTCAGACAAAATGATCAGTCGGCCCTCCTACAAGCTGCTGCTTCGAACTGTGTGCCAAAAAATCCTCTCCCCCGTGCCTTTTCCAATCATCGGCTTTTATAATCTTCTTTAGGACAAAGGCTGCAAAAATCGGGGGTCGTTTATTTCAGAATAGAAGTCGGTGGAGTCAAGGGTCGATGGGCACAACTACCCTTTAAAAATAGCCTTTTTATCGTTTTAAATGATAATACATAAAATACCCGTAAAACACTAAGAAACCCGACCAAAACCTTAATACCCAGACCTCAAATTTATCAAATTGCGCTGATATACCCCTTGGGTCTAGCCCCCATATCGCAATTGCACATTGCTGGAGCAAAGGTCCTGCCAGCGGCGATTGCCGACTGCCGATCGCCGATATCGGCATTGGCCGATCACAATCACTGCAGCCCGAGCTCTTCACCGATCATCGATGTCGATGCAGATTGCCGATCCGATCACTCCTTCGATCACCGATTGCAATCGCTAATCGCATTTTCTTGGTTCCAATAACGCGCCGCGATCGCTTGCCTTCCTCCAACTGATAGATCGACAATCGCTTATTGGAGGTTGTGGAATCCTTCCTCTACACATTTTTTGATGCGATTCCACTTTAAAAGGATGAAAACCATGAAAATGCCTCCTTTTTCAAAGGGGCAAGAAAATCTTCTTTCTATTATAACTTCCTCATCCAGACTCGGATTAGAGTGGCATTCACACTATTGGAATCAGGGGGATGAGCACTTCGATCTGATGTCAAGATATTTGTTTTTCTACCACTTTGAATTTTGGGCTTTTCCATGCCATTTTATTTGAAGATCCACCTAGATCAATCCTCCCCATTGAGGATCTTTTGGACCGCCAAAAGCTTTCATCAGTTAATTGGCAAGTGAGGGAATTTTTCCCTCACCTTTTCCTTCTCCAACCATTTTGCCTTGCTGGGGTGCATTCCATTAAAACCCACTCGAAGGTAGTCCACATCTCCTTGTTGTGAAGTCCCGATCCTTCTGTCAAGGATGATGTCTTCCAGTAACTCATCGAGGTATTCTGGAGAAAAATCATCAATTGTAGGAACTATGCCCACCTCATCTGTGTCCATGATTAATGGTGGCTCATACAACTTTAAGTTCTCTACATTCACTACTGAGTACAACTGCATATAAATCAGCAAATCAAGACAAAAGACATTGTTTCCAATCTTCTCCAATATGGTGAATGGACCATACTGGATTGGTCTCAACTTCTTCCCTTCTCCCTTCTTCCCTTCTCCCTTCAACCAGATTCGCTGAATGAACTGCTGAGCTTTGTCGCTATCATTACATCCACTGGAGCCATACTCCCATCCAAAGACCATATCAAAAGGGTCCTTTGGCAGGTAGCCAAAACATGTCTCAAATGGTGAACGCTACGTAGATGAATGCACTGCTTGGTTGTAGGAATGTTGTACATATGGGAGATGTTCATTCCACAACTTGGGATGTTTCCCACAATAGCCTCATAGCAAGTGTACCACGGTATGGTTGACAACCTTTGTCTGTCCGTTAGTCTATGGATGAAATGCCATGCTTCTTTTCAATTTGATGTCCATCATCTTCCACAAGTTGGTCCAAAACTCTCCAAGAAAGTGAGAGACCCGATCTGACACAATAGATGTGGCTAATCCAAAATGGACCCAAACATGCTGAAAGAAAAGAGAAGCAGTCTACTCTGCAGTAATATGCTTTTTACAAGGCATAAGAATACACATCTTGCTAAAACGGTCAACGACAACATACAAATAGTCGTGATTCTTCCTAGACAAAGGCAAACCTCCTACAAAGTCCTTTGACACACTTTCCCGTGGACGACTCGGAATAGGGAGTGGTGCGTAGAGCCCAAGTTTTCTATTAAAGGGCTTTGAAATAGAACACATTACACAACCCTTTACATATCAAGTCACAATTGTTTTCATATGAGGCCAAAAACAAAATCTTTGTACATGACAAAGTCTTTTCGACACCAAAGTGTCCGAACATAAGAGAGGTGTGGGCCTCTCGAATTACATGTACTCTTTCCCCTGTGGGAATACACAATTTACCAAGGTGATACAACAATTTCCCCTGCAAGTGATAGTTGTCCACGTGTGAACCATGGGTTAGTTTTGCATAAATCTCCTTAAAGTCATCATCGTTAGCATATTGTTCAACATAACTCTCAAAATACAACGAAGCATTATGCAAAATAACAGAAGCAGAAAGGAGGGTGAGATAGCATATCAACCACCTTGTTGCTAGTGCCCTTCTTATACTTTATTACCAGATGAAACTGTTGAAGAAAACCCATCCGCTTGAAATGACGATATTGCTGCAGCTTGGTTTGTGACTAAAGGTACTGCAAGGGTTGATGATCCGTATGGATGATGGTCTCCTTACCGATCAGGTAGTGTTTCCACTTTTTCACACTCTGCACCAAGGCATAAAGCTCCTTATCATACGTGGGGTAGTTTATCACAGCTTGAGAAAAATTCTCAGAATGGTAACAAATCAGCTTCTTATGTTGCATTAGTACAACTCCCATGGCATAACCGCTGGCATCGGTTTCGATCTCGAATGGCTATTGGAGATCAGGTAAGGCTAAGACTAGCACGTTGCTGGCCTTTTCCTTTAATGTTTCAAAGGACTTCTATTGTCTTCCTCCCCATTGGAAGACCTGTTTCACACTTGTCAATGTGTGCAGAGGTGTTGCAATAACAAGGATATTAGCAATAAATCTCCTCCAATACTAGACTGCACCTAAAAAGCTGCGGAGCTCGGTTACACTAGTAGGCTTAGGCCAATTTACAATTTCTTCAAGTTTAGAAGGATCAATTTTTAACTGACCATGACCAACAATATGACCTAGGTAACCCAAAGAGGTTTTCCCGAACTCACACTTTGACAAATTTACAAAGAGTTTTTCTTTTTTCAGTACATCAAACACTTTCTTTACATGACACACATGTTCAACCCAACTCTTACTAAAGACAAGTATATCATCTAAATATACAAGAACAAATTCATCAAGGAAAGGTTGGAAAAGATCATTCATGACTCTCATAAAAGTGGTTGGAGAATTGCAAAGCCCGAATGGCATCACCATCCATTTGAACAACCCCTGTTTGGTCTTGAAGGTGGTTTTCCACATGTCCTACTCTACGATTCAGACCTGGTGATAACCACTGCGCAAATCCAATTTTGTGAAATAAACAACATTTTTTAACTAATCTAATAAGTCATCAATGCATGGAAGAGGGTAGTGATTTTTCACCGTAATTTTGTTTAACACGCGGTAGTCCACGCACATCCTCCATGTGCCGTCTTTCTTAGGGACTAAGACGATTGGTGATCCACACGGAGAAGTTCTCGACCTGATGACCCCTTGGTCCAACAATTCCTGCACCTGTTTCTTGATTTCCTCCATCTCAATAGTCGACATCCTGTACATTCCAATAGTTGGCAAAGGAGCATCATGCTGCAAATGGATTTCATGTTGGATTCCCCTCTTCGGAGGTAATCCCTTCGGTTCCTGAAACGACTCATCATAATTAGAAATTAATTCAAATAATTCCTGTTTATGTTCCTGATCACGGCCCTGGAAAGCATCAGCTAATTCTGCCTCTTTTCCCCTTACAACTATAAGCATGCAACCCTTACTGGAATTCACCAGTCTTTTCATTTGTCCAGTGCTTACAAAGCTGGCATTGATTTTATTTTGATGAGCCCTTACTATATATTCTACCCTATCTTTTGTGATTTGGTATTTGTTTTCATGACGGAAAAATACTGCCTTTCTATCATACAGATATGGACTCCCTAACACCATGCCACATATATCCAATGGTACTACATCCAGTTCTACTTCATCCACTAGCTTAGAAGCGATCACAAATTTGACTTTACATTGCTTGGTGACATTCAGTTTTGCTTTATCATGTATCCATCCAAGTAGGTAAGGTTTCGGATGTGGTTTTGTTTCTAAGCCGAATTTCTTTACCAGGGATTCTGCAATTAAGTTTGCTTGGGACCCAATATCAAACAAAGTTTCTACTTTAGTATGATTTACAACAACTCTTATATGAAACAACTCAATTCTCTTTCGGTCATTAGGAAGGGACTCCTTTACAGAACTAGTGCCTTCATGCGATTAACATGAGGTGTAAGAGTACCTTTTGTTCCTGCTGTTGTGATCAATGCTCCATCTCCCGAATCCAATCCAAGGTCTTGCTACACCGTTGGCACTGTCTTCTGCTTCGCTTTTCCTCCATACTTCTTTGGACGCTTTTCTGGGTGTTGTTTCCAATAGCGATCATCATCGTGGCCTTCCTTTTTGCAATGATTGCAATATGGTCGTTCTCCTTCTTTCGCTGCTGCTGTTTTCTTCTCCTTTCCTTTCCATTTTGCTTTTGATTTACCATTTGGAGGTTTGAATGGTGTCTTTCTAGACTGATCATCCTTTTCATTTTTTCCCCTGTTCTCAATATGAATTGCCTTCACGCTGGCTGAGTCAATAATGTTTGGTTCAAATAAAAACAATGAATTCCTAATATAGCTATGCAATGAGCCAATATACTTAGTTACAACTTCAGGCGTATCAAGTGCAATACCCAGATTAAGTGATTGCTTTCTAAACTCCCTTGTAAAACTCTGAACATCCTGGCCTTTGCCTTGCCTTAAATACTACCAATTCATCAAAACTTTTTGCTTGTATCCTAAGGGATAAAACTGTTCCTTTAACGTAGAAATAAAATCAGGCCATGAGGAAAAGAGGTTACCTACATTCTTACTGCGCTGCAATTTGCTCTCCCACCAAATGAGAGCGGTGTTGCTCAGCCGTAGAGAGGCCAGCTGAATCTTTGCCTCATCCTCCACGATCTGCTGAATCTTGCAGTAGACCTCAATCTGCCTAATCCAATTATTAAGCTTTTTTGCATTGCTTTCACCATTAAAAATGGGAAGATCAAATTTAACATCTAATTTAAAGAAAGGCTTCTTAGATGCATCCTTTGAATTTCTACGATTATGGTGGTGATAGGAAGGAGAACCTTCACTCCCAGAAGGAGGAGGGGGTTCTTCTTCACCATTCCCATGTGCTGAACCTTGTCCTTCTGGGTTTCTCTCCTCTGCTTTCTCCATCCTTAAAACCAGTTGACTGATATTCTCTGCCATTGAATAGAAGGTCTTGCGGAAAGTACGCTCCTCTTGAAGATGAGCATCATCTTCTGCCATGTTTCTCCTTCGATGTGCACACCCCGCTTCAGGATCGAAAGGCTCTAATTCCCCTTCGCCTCCTCGAAGTCTGTCTCATGTTAGGATACAAACATGCAATTCACATCTAAAAAGACCTGCTCTGATACCACTTGATCCAAGATATTTTCGCTTATAGATGTATGAAAAGAATCACATGTAAAAATTGCAACTTAACATAGAAAACTTAATTTGTACACAATAAAAGAAGCAAAAACACATAAAAGCATGAAGGAAGACACAAAGACTTGATAACGAAGTTTTTCCAACTCAGACTATGTCTCCGGGCCCTACTCCATCAATGGGGAGGCCTTTATATATTAAATGGCATGAAAAGAGAGAATACAGTAATCTACTACATAAAAAGAGGCTTATACCTTCATTTTGAAAGATCGCTGAGAAAATAAGAACTCAGATGGAGAAATGGACAACAGCATTGCATCTGGCCTGTCGAGAGGGGTAGAAACCATACAAAATTTGCCCAATTCAGACAAAATGATCAATCAACCCTCCTATAAGCTGCTGCCTCGAACTGTGTGCCAAAAAATCCTCTCCCCCGTGCCTTTTCCAATCATCGGCTTTTATAATCTTCTTTAGGACAAAGGCCGCTAAAATAGAGGGTTGTTTAGTTCAGAATAGAAGTCGGTGGAGTCAAGTATCGGCGGGCATAACTACCCTTTAAATATAGCCGTTTTATCGTTTTAAATGATAATATATAAAATACCCGTAAAACACTAAAAAACCCGACCGAGACCTTATGACCCAGACTCAAATTTATCAAATTAGGCCGATATACCCATCGCGTCTGGTCCCCATATCACAATCAGCGCATTGTTGGAGTAAAGGTCCTGTTAGCGGGGATTGCCGACCATCGATCGCCGATATTAGCATCAACCGATCGCAATTGCTGCAGCCCGAGCTCTTCACTGATCATCGATGCTGATGTCGATTGCCGATCGCAATCACTAATCGCATCTACCTGGTTCTGATAATGCGCCTCGATCGCTTGCATTCGTCTGACCCGATAGATCGGCGATCACTGATCAGAGGTTTTGGAATCCGTCCTCTACACGTTTTTCGATGTGATTCCCCTTTAAAAGGCTTAAAACCATGAAAATGCCTCCTTTCTCAAAGGGGTAAGAAAATATTATTTCTTCCATAACTTCGTCATCCGGACTCAGATTGGAGTGTCGTTCACACCGTTGGAATTAGGGTGACGAGCACTTCGATTTGATGTCAAGATATTTGCTTTTCTGAAACTTTGAATTTTGAGCTTTTCCATGCCATTGTATCTGAAGATCCACCTGGATCAAACAGAGAGATACTAGAAGCAAGGTTGTTTGGTAGAGATAGTATGGTTTTCAAATGTGTAGTACTAGTGTTGTGTATATGTTGTATATGTAGTGTCTTGTACATATGGTATTGTGTATGTGTTGTATATTCAATGTTGTGTACATATGGCATTGTGCACATGTTGGATATGTGATGTTGTGTACACATTATGTAGGTGGTGTTGTGTACATGTGGTACTGTTGTATATGTGGTATCATTGTACATGTGGTATTTTGTGCATGTTGTACATGTTGTGTTGTGTACATGTGGTACTACATATGTGCATTGTGTAATCGTGGTATCGTTACATGCGTATTTGTTGTGCTGTACTCTGTGTACATATATGTATTGTGTTGTACATCGTATGTAGGCATATGTGTTGTGTTGTATGCCGGATGTAGGAATATGTGTTGTCTTGTATGTCGTATGTAAGTGTACGTGTTGTGTTGTAAACTGGGTGTAGGTGTATGTGTTGCATTGTATATCAGGTGTAGGTGCATGTATTGTGGGGTGTTGTATGCCATGTGTAGTTGTATGCATGTGGTGTACACTATGTGTATGTGTTTGTGGTTGAAGAGAATAAAATGCATTGGATACTTGTCAGGTGTGGTCAATGATCCAGTGTGCGTATGGAAAGGAGAAAGGAAAAAGCAAAGAACCGATTGAACTAAGTATCAGTATTTTATTTTATTTTTATTATGTGTGTGATATATAATTTTGATATATGATGGTTGTGTTTTTAGCTAACCAGATGTGATATGTTTATACATGATGATTTGGTCAAGAACTAGTTTGGCTTGTTGTGAGAGGAAGTGAACATAAGTGCAAGTGTACCTTATTGACGAGCCACCAATGAGGTATGATTTGAATCTATTTTAATTTATTTTGACCCTAATGGGAATTATGTGCTTGGTACAGGAAAGCATGGACATGCCCGATTTGGTGTGGTTGAAACTGACTACAAAAATTAGCAACAACAAAAGGAATTGGAACAGGTAGCAATATGTTGGTAAAGCATTCAAGAGCAGGGCCATTGTGGGACACTGGTACCCAATAGTGTCCATTGATTTCCATGAGCATGCTATGACCGTTATGATAGTTTTGAGGCAATTATATCCCTTGGTTGTTTGAACTCACTATGTGAGGAAGCCTTGCCAAGAGATGGATCGCCCAAGAAAGGGGATGTCGAGGAACTTGGAATGTGAGGGATTGCACGAAAGAGGTGACTAGATGGCCTGATGGACTATGTAGCAGAGAAGGGAAGGTCAGGGAATGAATTTTTTTTTGGTCATTAGCATTTCCAGATGGAATCAGAAGAACATTGGGAGTGTTCCCTGGAATAATGAGCCAGTAACTGTTCACTTAGAGGGCAAGTAGCATGAGATTGTAGCGCTATACATTGGATGTAGTTTTGAATTTGGCAGTGGGTTCTGAACTTCCCGAGAAGGAGGTGAATCATGGTATGACTTTTGAGGTTAGAGGTGTGAGCCTCTAGATTCCCTTATTGCTGACACATGTATCATATCCTTTTATTTGTTGGTTGAGTAAATGTGCATATGTATATGTGTATATTATTGTAAATATTGTATCGAGACATGTTATAAAGCTCCATAGACAGTATGTTTATTTACTGGTTGAAGAAACTTTGCATGGGTATATGTGGTTGTTATTGTAAATACTGTAATGAGTTGTGTTATAAAGCTCCAATAAGCGGTATGTTTGTCATGTTTTCAATATTGATCATTGTAAATATTGAAATTAGTTGGGTTATAAAGCTCCATGGGTAGTATTTTTTCTTTTCAGTGGCCTTTCTGGTTGTAGGTGCCATTGAACATTGATGATAATGTTCCCTGAATGGGGAGGGTTCTGTAACAACCCTTGTCAAAAATCCATGTAATAAAGTTAATAAAAACAAAATAAGACTAATTTCCTGGGACATGTATTCCAAGATGAGTGTTGGGAAAAATATCCTAATGTGGGTGTTCATTTGGTTTATTATGGCGAAGGAATTGGAAAAGGATTTGGAAAGGCAAAGTGGCATTAATTGGCATTTTATATATAAAGATAAAGGAAAATAGGAGGAAAGGAAGGTGAAAGGTCATAGGTTGCATGTGCAGAGGAAAACGAAGGAAAATAATGGAAACTTTAGGAAAAAATATGCTATTAGGTTGCATGTGAGGATGAAAAGGAAGGAAAATAATGGACTCCTCGAACGGTAAATGGCAAAATACACGGTAAATCCTAGATGGTAGAGATAGAAAAATTCCTCACGGTTCAGGTGGAGAGATCCGAAGGCATACATTCTTGTTTAGGGCATAGTGATCCCTTGACCAATATATGGTGGGATTGCGGTAAAGCCTGTAGTGTATGTTTATTGTTTGGGTCTAGGATCCCTTAGCGGGATATACGGTAAAGCCTGGATGTATAGGTGAGGGTTTTGGGCCTAGGAATCCCTTGAACGACAATGGAGGGATAAATGGTAACACCTAATAAAGCCCTAGTTGGTTTTTTTGTGAGTCCCACATTCATGCTTGGAATATGGCACGGGGGTGATTGGTTGAAATAAAGATTTGCTTTAGCCCAATCTATGGTCAGGTGGTACGTGGAAGTCCCTGACTTGGTTGACTTTTCATATGTTAATAATAGATATTTTTCCTCTTGTGTTTTATGTGTAAATGTACATGTTATGATGTAATTTAATGGTTTTTCTATTATTGTTATTCTACTGGTTATAAGCATGGTTTATGACAGATCTTAGTCATGGTTCTCATCATGTTTTAATTAGTAAATGAATGAATAATTAATGTATGACCTAATAGATGGTAATGCAACTATTATGAGAGGGAATTAGTCCTTCTTGATGATTCTTAGATAAGTGTGAGACCTCGATGTTCATCTTTGTTGTTATGACCTGTAGATTACATGTTCATGAAATGTTTGGCGGAATGCCTGTCATGGCTGGTAGGGGTTCGGTCAAGTCCTTGTTCAATTTTTTGCATTAGTAGCCTTGTTTCTATGTTATTTATCATTTTTGGAAGTTTCATGAAGTTTTGGGTAGAGGCCTAAATTGTAGCCCTGAAAAAGAATCTGGGGTTGCTGGGACAAATCTGCCTGAAAAAGACTGCAGTCACATGGATGACTTGTCATGGGAGTGACTGGACGTTTTCAGTCGCTTGAAGGGCTTTTGATGGGAGCAAATGGGGGTCTAGTTCAGTGAAAAGCTAAGTTAACTCAACGATTGGGTACTTGGAGTGGTTGGTTAGCTCCTGGAGGTCTAGTAGCACCTAAGGGAGGTTTGTAAAGTGTTGGTTTGTTGGTTCCACTTCCTTAAGGTGATCTAGGAGGTCAAACCATATCACAATGACTCTTCATCACATATTTAACCTGGTGGACCGGTAAGCTTGGGTAAGTATGGGAGGAGGGCGTTGTAATTAGATTATGTTTTAATGGTAGTTGAATAGTATAGTGACTAATTGTATCTTGAAAAATGTATGTGCACTATTTTTTAAAGCTAAATGCACTTGTATATTTTGATTTAATAATAAAAAAGATACTTTTTTGGCTGGAAAAAAAAAAAAAAAAACAACAACAATAACAACTTAGGCATATCACTAATGTACTTGAGTCATGCATATGTTTTATTAAAATGGTGTAGTATTTCTATTTATATAGGTATCATATAGGAATCATTGTTCAAATTACTCATTTGCATCATTTAACAGAAATACGCATGTCCCAGGGTGTGGCTGCATATAAGAACTTATGCCTTTACAATAAGACATTGGGCCACGATCAAAAGGAAGCGAGACACATGAAAGGGAAAGACTTATGATACACAATGGAAAATTTGACACCTTTCCACAAAATATTTATAACCTATGTTCCTCGGACTCGTGAACTAAGTCTCATGCTTCAAAAAATCTTATGAACTCTAATGAAATTACCTAAGAATACATGGCTCTCTAACATACATGATTATACTAGCTAAATTTTGTTTATAGTTAAAGACTATATGGAAGAAAGGCATGCAGAAATGAAATCTATGCACAACAAAGACATGAAAAACCAAAGTATATGTGGAAGTGCAACATAAAATCATAAGTTCCATTACTCTGCACAAGTTGAACTCAAAGAAAATATTGAATCTATAATCATATTGTAAAAGGCGACCCAAATACCTACACTTGAAACATATATTAATGATGCAACCATGAAAACAATTGAATCTAAGATATTATTTTCAAGTTATTGCCATTCATGCATTATCACAAGATGAACTAAACCATGTGCAGAAATATGGACATAAAAGGATAAGTTTCACTGCTCCACATAAGGTGAATCCAAAAGCAAATATTAAATCTACCTACAATTGAAAAAAATAGGGTTATAAGGCTACCTATTTTTTATTATGTGTATTAGTGTAACTAATATTTATTATATTGTGATCCACATGTTTGGCATGAGCTTGTATTTTTTATAATTATTTGCATATTGCATTATGTTTTTAGTATGGTATTGCTATTATATAATGTAACTATCAAACTAGAAACAAAAGCGGTTAATATGATATTTCTATTATGACTAGTTAGCCTTGATACTAAACGATGGGTAGACCATTGACTAGTGAAAGGGCATAGGCCTTAAACAATAAAAAAATTATATATGTTGATTTTACCAAAATTGGTGAAGTGTGGAAGAGTTATGGGGTGCCACATGATAGCAGCGTGGAGTTTCAAAACACATCACCCTGGGACTAATTCCTCGAAATTAATTCATGGTGCATCATTTGAAATTACTAAGTGCTGCGAACTGAAATTTATACACAACAAAGATGTGTGCATAATTGTAGACATAAAAGGTAAAGTTTCACTGCTTTGCACAAAGTGATTCCAAAACCAAATACTGAATCTATATTATTCATTTTTGTCTTTAACATTACAAACATGAATATATTACATATATCAAATGGATATTATATGTGGAACTAAATGTGGCTTGTGACTTTTTGCGTAACTAAAACACGTGCGCAAGTGCCAACATAAAATGATAAGTTCCATTGTTGCACAGAAGGTGAACCCAAAAGAAAATATTGATTCTACAATCATATTGTAAAAGTCGACCTAAATACCTAGGGTTAGATGAAATAAAAAAATAATGCAATTATCAGACAAAGGTTTCTGATTTCATATATTACTTTCAAGTTATTGTCTTTGATGTATTTCAAATTTATAACAAACAAAAAAAACTGCAGTTAAAGTGTATAAGAAACAATGACATGTTGAACTGAAATGCAACAAAGATGTGTGCCGAAGTGCATAAATAAAAGCGTAAGTTTCACTAATCTGCACCAGGTAATTCCAAAAGAAAAAATTGAATCTATATTATCTATTTTGTACTTAACATTATAATCATGACTACATTATTAAATGCGACTCATATACATCAAATGGATAAAATATGCACAACTAAATGTGGTTCATGACTATATGTGGAACTAAAACATGTGAGGAACTGTTGACATAAAAGTACGAGTTCCACTGCTTTGCACAAGGTGAAAGAAAAAGAAAATATTGAATCTACAACCATTTTGTAAAAGTTGTCCTAGATACATGGACTTGGAAAACATACAACAATAATTTCATATATTAGTTTCAAGTTACAATCATTAATGCATTTCAAATTTATTTCCTGTTAACTTGTCCCAATCAATTTTATGATTAATATCATTCAATTTTATGATTGATATCATTTCAGATATCAATCCATTATGCTAGCCTTGGTTTCCTTTCTTCAAGCCAACTAGGTCACTGTCACCTGCTTCGTGGCCATGTCCACAACCACAAACATAAACAAAAAATAAAAAAATGAAACAAATGAAAGAAGTTTTATAAAGTTCCTCCTGTTTTGAAAAATTATTTCCAACCCTAACACAATCACCTAAGGAAACATGAATTTCTAACATATAAAAATCACAAAACGCACATACAAAAATGAAGAATAAGATCTACCCGTAAGGTCACTTACACTAGACTATATTGTATTAATGTTAAGTGAATCAATGGTTCATATTTTACAGTACTCTACTACTACTAACTAAATTGTTGCTTCGTACTGCACCAAAGAATACTAGAAAGCCCACCAAATACATGTAATTTCAAACACAAACAAATTCACATTATGTAACTTGAAACAAAGTAACAAATGCATGCAAACAATACATACATTGTGTTCTTCTTCGAAAAATCTTACGAAGCCTAACATAATTATCTAAGAAAACATGAACTTATAACATACTATATGTTGGAAAATGCAAAGTGACAACTATTAATTCGATTTTCCTTAACCTTAATACCTGTTTGTGAAGTGTTTCTTTATTAGCTCTTCTTCATCATACAAATATAAAGAAAGAATAATAAAGATAGTGGACACAGAAGTTAGGCTCTAAGCTAGGGTAAAACCTAGAAACTCTTCTCTACTTATAGAATCTGCTTCAAATGAGACAACAAATACCTAAACCCTAGACCAAGTCCTCCTCCAAGTACCAAGTTAGCCCTCTAAATATCACATCTTAATCCTACATCAACCAACTTCTAGTTGCAACTTCGACCACAACTTCAACGCTGAAACGTTTTTCTTCAACTTCGACCCTATAGCTACTGCAGAAACCCTAATTATGATTCTTCAAGAGAACCTTCTTAGATCAAGATAGCTCCTCCCAAGGTCAATGTAGTCAAGACAAAATATTTCTTCTTCTAGCAACTTGATACTACACCTCATCCTCCTGGAACTCTAACCTACAGTTTCAAACTCTTTGTAGCTATAGTAACCCTAGAACTTCACATGTGTGATATAGATAGATCCCAAAAACAAGCTTTATTTGCCTTCTTTTTACTTCTACAACTTTCCTCCACCTTCCTTACCTCTTCTAGCTATAAATAAAACCTTTTCAAGAGAGATCACTCTTGTTTGTGAGTGGGTGCCAAATGAGGTTGAACTACTCCTTTATATAGCCTTTCCAAGGGGTCAAATTCCCTCCTTTAGGCCGACTTAAAGATTCCAGGGCTGACTTGTACTTTGGAGGTTTCCAAGGCTTTCTAGATTCAAAATAAATTATTTTACAAGATATATTTTTCCCGAAAGGGTCTTATAAACATGATATTGACTCTCTTGACTCATGACAATAAATCCTATGACCTAAAAAACTCTAGAAGCTCGAAGAACATGGTTTTACCTAGAAGACCATCAATAAAGAGCATGAAACACATGCTTTAAAATAATTACTTTTCTTTTCTTTTTTTGTTTGTTACAAAATATACATATTGAAATGAGTATAGCAACAATTATGAAGACTAAAACTAGTTATGTTTCCAACACTCCCTCTTAATTGGGGTGGTATTCATAATTGTATAACTAGTACAACATCTTTCTCAAACTGAAGAGTTCTCATAAGAAGAGTAGGAGTAATAAGCCAATTGTAAGCAACATTATTATGACCATCATTGTCTTTGAGGCCTAACTATACAAGCTCAACATTATTCGAAAGAATTATGTTGGGAGGATTTACGTGTGATACCACACTACCTTTATAAGGCACATACCCCATCTAGATGTTCACAAGGTATGTCCTTTTAGGACTATTCATATCTTAGATTTCCTTTCTTGAATCCTCAAAGAATATTGTTCCTCTTCAGCCACTCTTCTCTTGGATACATATCCCATCCTAAAAGAGTGCCAGTTCCTTTCCTTTCTTGGATGCATTATCATCAAGGAAACCATAGATGCTTATCCAATCCTCCACCAATCTCTCTTCATGACCTACACTTAGACGTATGGTTGTTAGTCCTGTTCAAGTGCTTGACACATTAAGAAGAGAATGCACATGTGATGTCCAACATCACTCCCTCTCGCCTAAATAGGATATCCCTATTCTCCTTTTGATTAGAGAATAGATCCTTTATCCATTTTAAGGAGACTCATTTTCCCCCTCTCAAAACCAGAGGAGATCCTTTCTATTTGAGAGGTCAACACCACAAGCCTTATAACTTTACTTTATAAGAGTATCAACTACTTGTTTTTCATAGCTACATGGCTCCCTATTTTCTTCGCATCGAACTTGCTTTTCTCCAAGGCATCATGGCACCATCTTCACTCTTTAATCTTACAACAGGATCCACGTCATCTCTCTGGCTCATTACTTTCATGTTGTCATTATAGATGAAGGCATTATATTTATCCTTCCCAAACTTCAAGTTGATCATATATTTTTCATGAAAGTGAAATTTCCTTGATGACCTTCAGGTTATCTTCTTACACTTCTACCTTACAATCCCAAGATTAATATATCTTAACTTCATAATTTCCAGGTATCCTATGTTGAGCTCACCTAAACATTATTCATATCCCAAGATTAATATATCTTAACTTCATAATTTCTAGGTATCCTATGTTGAGCTCACCTCAACATTCTTCATATAATCATGCAATATCCTTCCAAGTAGAAAACTAATATGTTAATCAGATAACCAACAATAATTAAAATTAGACTTACCTTACCATGATGAATTTCTCATCAAACATCAACATCCTTATGGTCCTTCTCAACTTAAATATTCCTTCATGCATCAAAGTTCCCAAGGATCAAACTTGATTATCAAGTTAGAACTTTTCTTTTGAAGGTTACACTGGATTTTAATCATTATTCTACATAATCTAGAGAAAGTCTTAATTCTTTATTTATTCTCAAGTGATCACATTCTTCCCTTTTAAGCATCACATAATCCTACAAAGCATGTTACAATATTATGTACATATGAATCTTTTCCAAGAGTTACTTTCAATATGAATTCCTATGCTTCTTATTCCATCATCTAGTTATATGTATCATAATGATCCCAAAACTTGACCCATTGCATTCCTCCATCCCTTTAACAATATTGTTTCCATACAATATGGAATGTATACTAACCTTTGTTGGCATTATGATACAGGTGTTGTCCTTGATGGCAACTCACTCAGAGGTTTGATACAGGTGATGGCAACTTAATCAGATGACAGATCATAATGCAGCAATTCAAGAGAGAGGTATACGCAGGTTGACCGTGATGAAAGTGCGTATATACGCGGGTTAGCAGAGCAAAAGGTGCGTATACGTATACACGCAGGTTCACAGAAGGAAAAGCGCATACATGGTTTTGGTCCGTGGTATTTGGTCCATGGTATTTTGGTATTGGTCCATGGTATTTGGTTTGAAATGACGACCCTAGGTATTGGGTCCATGGTATTGTTTCTACATGGTTTTGGACCATGGTATTGTGAGAAGCCTAACCTATATAAGGAGAAGATCATTAGGCAAAAGAGTCGAAGGAATGGATGTCTGAAAAAGTGGGAAGATCTAGTATTGCTGGTTATCTGTTTGTGCTGCTTGGCTTGGGTTGGATAGAACAACGAAGGTATAAGTAATTATCTTTAGATCTGTATGCGGGTTGTCTCTGGTGAAAGCGCATATAAACGTGGTTTTTATATAGTCAAGTAGCGTATGCATTATGAGATTTTGTGTTTCAGGTTGTTGTTGATTCTAGTGTTTGTTGTAGAGTTCTGGGCTCTGGTCTGCGCTCTGTGTTTTGATGACAGGGTTTCAGTGATTCAGTATTGGGTGATTTAGAGATTTATGATACAAGTATAAGTTGATGATTGTATTGCAGCAGTGATTGATTTGTACTTATGGATCCAGTCTGAAAGTTGATGAAACGTGGTCCCTGAAGAAAAGAAGGTTGCAGCCTTATGTAGGTCAGCACCTACGTACTAGTATATCCACTAGTAAAAGAGCTAAGGGGGTTGTAGCTCCCTTCTAGAAGTAGCTGGAAAACGAGAAAGGGTTGTATCCCTCTGCAGGTTGAAGCCTGCGTGCTGGTAAAGGATTGCACCAGTACATTGTAAAGAAGTTTCTTATTAAAGGATGAAAGATACGAATTGCAGCAGGTGGTTTTCACCCACATTGGGTTTCCACCTTATATCATGGTGTTCATGTGTGCTTCTTATGTGTGATGATCCATACTGTTTTACTACACCTGTTTACTGTTAATGTGGTTAATAATGTTCTGATGCATTTACTGAAGATAAGCTAACTGAATCATAAGATTGCTGCATATACGCTTGTTTCATATAATACAGTCACGTATATACGCGTATATCCTTAACTGAAGTCCCGTATATGAATCTGAGTGTGCAAATGAAAAAGTATCTGATTTTCTAATACTGATTCACCCCCCCTCTCAGTATTATTTCCAACAATTGGTATCAGAGCATGTCCTTTGGTAGAAGCTTGATCGCTTGAAGGAGATCCATAGAACAATGGGAAAGAAAGCACGTCAAAAGAAGAAGACAGCTCAAAGGAACAATGACAGCCTGCTGGTGAGTGGAAGCAAGTATTCAAATCCTGAATCACCTCAGATTGAAGATGAACAAGCAAATGAAGCATCGGATAAAATCATAGATCAAGAAGATCTACCTAGCAAGAGGGAGAGTGCCCTCAAAGAAGAAATTATCAGCTTAAAAGCTCAGCTGGAATGTGCTTTTAGAGTTCGTCAAATCCTGCAGGTGCTGAATGAAGAACAAGAACATGAGATTCTCAAACTAAGGGAACAAGTGGAAGAAGGAAGAAAGTCTGAAGAAACTTTGAAGAAGCAATGTTTGGAAAAGGAAGAACAACATCAGGATGAGGTAAATATCTTGAAAAGTAAATTAGAAGAGAAGGATAAACTATTGCGATTTCAAGATAGTACTAAGATTTTGGATGATATTCTGAGTAGTCAACGGTCTCCTGCTATCAAAACTGGTCTTGGTTTTCATGAATCTATTGAAGATGAATCTAGTTCACAAAGTAAGACAAGGAACTCTAATGCAAAATCTGAAATCCCCAACAAGAAGATGAGAGGTCAATCCCATCAGCAACCAAGGAAAGAAATTCCTCAAAGAAAATCTTTTGCTCCTAATTATGGAAGTGATAGACGATTATTTCCTCCGTTGAATAATGTTTAATGTTATGTATGTCATAATCTTGGACATGTTGCAGCTAGATGTAGAAGGAGAATGGTTCAAGATCATCACACAGAAAGATCATCACGTTCCAGGTACTTTCAGGGATATTGCTTTTCTTGCAATATGTTTGGTCACAAGGCTGTTGATTGTTATAGAAGGAACATGAGATATGTAAGATGTTATGCATGTTACAAACTTGGACACATAGCAAAGGAATGCAAGAGAAGATTGCAGACATCAAACCAAAATAAGAAAACAGCATCACAGTTGAAGATATGGAAGAAAAAGGAAGTACATCCAGAAAGATGTGGCATAGCAGAGTATACAGACATGACAGGTTCAGAGGTAGCTGGAAGTGTGGAACATCAGTGTTCCAAATCTCATACGTGGGTTTCATGAAGACAAGTCGTGTATATACGCGAGTTACATGATGCAGAGTCACGTATATGGAGATCAGAAGAAACGGCAGTAGAACAGACCCAGGAAATGGTTCAGTCATGAAATGGTTGGCACAAGCTTAGGGGAAGCATGTACTTCAAATAATGCATTGTTGGCATTATGGTTAGAAGTTGTTGATAAAGTCTATGAAGCTGAATGATACATCTTGTTGTTTGATCAAAAGAATGGATTGCAGGTTTCAGATCTGGATGCTAGATGCTTATAATGAAGATCATATGGTGTATGATAGCTGCTGATAACTATCATGGTCTTGTTTAGGCCCTTGGTCTTTGTGAGTCATATAATGTATTTTGTTACCCCAATATGCATGGGATGGATGATGTAATGAGTCATGGTATATCCCCATTTGGTTGGGTGGATGAGTCAATATTTGTATATCCTCACTTGGTTGAGAGATGGATGTATGTATGAGTCTTTGGTGATAGGAAGGTCATTTAGAGTCATGTTCTTCTTGTAGAACATCTTTTTGCAGATCTTGCCTATAGCCAGGGGGAGCATGGACAGATTGGTACACCATGGCATATACAAAGGGGGAGCTTAATCAGAAACTTCAGCATGTACTCAGGGGGAGTATGGACAGCAGAAGGTATACCAAGGAAGAGAATATCTTGGTCCGCCCTTTGCCCTTGATGTCAAAGGGGGAGAGTGACTTGGTGTGGTGGTTGCCATCAAGTCCAAAGGGGGAGATTGTGGGCATTATGATACAGGTGTTGTCCTTGATGGCAACTCACTTAGAGGTATGATACAGGTGATGGCAACTTAATCAGATGGCAGATCTAGTGCAGTAGATCAAAAGAGAGATATACGCAGGTTGACAATGATGAAAGTGCGTATATACGCGGGTAATTGGAGAAAAAGGAGCGTATACGTACACATGCAGGTTCTCAGAAGGAAAGGCTCGTACATGTCAGAAACCATGGTTTTAGTCAGTGGTATTGGTCCATGGTATTTGGTCCAAAGTGACAATCCTAGGTATTGGGTTCATGGTATTGTTTCTACATGGTTTTGGACCATGGTATTGAGAGAAGCCTAAACCTATATAAGGAGAAGATCATTACGCCAAGTGGGGTGAGAAAGTGTGAGCAAGGGTGAGCAAGTGATGAACATTTGATAAAGTGTGAGATCTAGATGCTGGTTAGGGGTTGGTGATGTCTTTCTTGATCTGAACCAAGGAGGCACTCATGTGAAGGATGATGAATGATGGATTGGGATCTCAAGGCTTGGAATGATTATCTTTATATGGTTTGAGTATGGATAGACTAGATCTATTGACGCATGTTTATTGTATGAATGTTATGATCTGGGTATGTTCTGATGTCTGAAATGGCTGCAAGGTTATGAGGTAGAATTTGTAGATTTGTACGCAGGTTGTATTTGGTAAAAGCGCGTATACACACAGGTTGGGTTTTTCCAAGTAGCGTATACAGTATGAAGTATGATGTTTGAAGTTGCTATTGGATTTTGTTGTTGTTGCAGAGTTATGTAGTTTGTTCTGTTTTCCGGTGATTGTGACAGGGTTTCAGTATTGGTTGATTTAGAGATTGATTTACTATGGTGATTGTTTTATGGATCCAATCTGAAAATTGATGAAATGTGGTCCTTGGATGATTGTAGGCCGGAACCTACGTACTGGTAAACATATTGGCCAGTACAAGAGCCAGGGGGTTGTAGCTCCCTTCTAGGAGCAGCTGGAAAACGAGTGAAGGTTGGAGCCTTCAGTAGGCCAGCACCTACGTACTAGTAAATGGAACGACTAGTACAAGAGTTAAGAAGGTTGTAGCCTTCTGCTGGTAGAAGCCTATGTACTGGTAAAGGACTGCACCAGTACATTGTAAAATAATTTTCTTATTAAAGGAAGAAAGAGACGAATTGCAGCAGGTGGTTTTCACCCACATTGGGTTTCCACCTTATATCATGGTGTTCATGTGTGCTTCTTATGTGTGATGATCCGTACTGTTTTACTACACCTGTTTACTGTTAATGTGGTTAATAATGTTCAGATGCATTTACTGAAGATAAGCTAACTGAATCATAAGATTGTTGCATATACGCTTGTTTCATATAATACAGTTGCGTATATACGCATATATCCTTAACTGAAGTCGCGTATATGAATCTGAGTGTGAAAATGAAAAAGTATCTGATTTGCTAATACTGATTCACCCCCCCCCCCCCCCTCTCAGTATTATTTCCAACATTCCAAACACCAATTGATAAGATGAGTAGCCGGTGGTGCTTCTCCATGTTGTTCTGTAAGCCCACAATGCTTCTGGTAGTCTTGCAGCCCAATCACGTCTATGTGATGCAATGGTTTTTGTTAGGATTGCTTCTATTATTTTATTTCTGCTTTCTACTTGCCCATTGGCCTGTGGGTGGTATGGAGTAGTGATTTTATGGTGGATATGATAGTTTTTGAGTGTTGTAGCTATTTTGTTCCCAGCAAACTGTGGTCCACCATACGTAATTATATCTCTTGGAAGGTCGTAGCGCACAAATATATGGAACATAAACTATATGACAAAATCCTCAGTAGCTCTCGGAAATGCCTCTACTTCAACCCATTTGGTGACATATTATGTTGCCACCAGAATATATGTTTTCTGGTTCGAGGATGGGTTAACTAGTCCAACGAAATCAAGGGCCCATCGCTCGAATGGTTCAATGACTAGTTGTGGGTTCAGGGGCATTTCATCGGACTGACCAGGGCGTCCTGCTCTCTGGCAACTGTCACAAGCTTTGACGAATTTTTTTTCATCTTTAAAAATTGTGGGCCAATAATACCCTGTTTGCAACACCTTATGTCCAGTTCTGCGCTCGGCAAAATGTCTGCCACATGGTTCATCATGGCAGGCTTTTAAAATGCCAAAGGTTTCTCACGAACACATCTCCTGATATACATATCTGCCCCTATGTGAAACAGGTAGCCTCCAATCCAAGAAAATCGAGCACTCCACTGAACAATCTGTTTTCGCTCATTGGGGGTTAGATGTTTTGGTAATTTACCTATTGCTAGGTAATTAGCAACATCAGCATACCAGGGTGTTTTAATAGTAACAACAAACAAATGTTCATCTAGAAATTGGTCTTCAACTACTGTTGCATTGATTGGCTTTGGCATTCGTGAGATAAAATCAACTACCGGATTCCCCTTTCCAGGTCGATCCTTGATTGTAATATCAAATTCCTACAATAAAATCATCCATCTAGTTATTCTGCCATTTGTGATAGGCTTATTTGCTAAATATTTTATGGCAGAATGATCTGTATACAAGATAACAGGATATCCAGTAATGTAATGCCTAAACTTATTGACAGCATGTATTACAACTAGAAATTCTTTTTCAGTAACAGTATGATTCAATTCAGCAGGGGATAAATTTTTGCTAATGTAATAAATTGCATATGGTTTCTTATCCTCTTCCTGCCCAAGGACTGCTCCAATGGATGTATCTGAGGCATCTGATGATATCTGAAATGGAAAATCCCAATTTGGTCCTCGAAGGACTAGGGCTATGGACACAAGCTTCTTCAGATCATGGAAAGCACATTCACATTTTTCTGTCCAAAGAAAATCAACAGTCCCTGTTAGTGCATACAAAGGTGCAACAATATGCGAAAAATGTTCTATAAACCTCCTGTAATAACCAGAAAATCCAAGAAAACTGCGTACCTCCGTTTGAGTGGTAGGAGCAGGAATAAGCAAAATTATTTGGATTTTGGCTGGGTCTACCTGAATGCCAGCTGCTGAAATATAGTTTCCTAGAATAAGTCCTTCATTCATCATCATATAGCATTTTTCGTGGCTTAAACAAAGTCTGGTAGCAATGCAACATTGTACGACTTTTTCCAGTGTGCGCAGTGTTGGATCAAAATCATCTCCGTAGGGTGTAAAATCATCCATATATGCTTCAAGTCCTTCATTTATTAGGTCTGCAAAAATGCTGAGGATAGCCCTTTGGAATGTGGCAGGAGCATTGCATAAGCCAAATGGTAGAACTCAGTAGGCAAATGTTCCCCAAGGACAAGTAAAAGTGGTTTTGTCTTGGTCTTCAGGGGCAATCTGGTTCTGATTATATCCGTTGAAGCCATCTAGGAAGGAAAAGAATTTCTTTCCTGCCAAAGTGTCTAATACTTGATTGATGAATGGGAGAGGGAAGTGGTCTTTTTGTGTTGCTTTATTTAGCTCTCTATAGTCCACAGAAATTATCCATTTCCCATTCTTTTTTGGTACCACCACAAGTGGAGAGACCCATTTACTATCAAAGATAGGGTAAATAAAATTGACATCTAAAAGTTTTTGCAGATCAGCTTTTACCACTTCTTTTAAATAGGGATTAAGTCTCCTTTGAGGTTGGCGAACAGTTCTCGCATCTTTTTCTATGTAAATGTGGTGTGTACATAATTGGGGATCAATTCCTTTCATATTAGGGTAGTCCCATGCAAATGCTTGTTTATATCTCCTCAATAATTGGATGAGTTTCGTTTCTTGTTCGGAGGTGAGGTTGGCATTAATGTTTAAGGTTTTTCCCGGTTCAATTTCCACAATTTTACTATTTGCAACAGAGGTAAGAGGTATTGTCTGATCATGTGTATCTTTAAGAGGATCTTCTTCTAGTTCGTTATCGAATGCTACCTCTATCATGTGACATTGTGTATGGGATCTGAATTTAGTTTGACTAATAAAATTATTAATGGCATCATCTTATGTTTGGTCCTTGAAATCAAGTGCCTCTTGTATAGTTAATGGAGATCTAATGTTGTCAGTAAGGTATGATACAGGGTGCCTATTAGTTTTCATTATTGTGACACTTGGCTGCAATGGAGGATATAAAGCTAAGTTCTTGATATTTGCTCCTCTGGTTATGGTCATATTGCCTTGTCGACAGCCAATATAAGCATCGATAGTTGCAAGCCAAGGTCTACCTAAAATCAATGAATGTCCATCAAGTTGGTTTTTGGGATTTATTATCAGAAAATCGGTCGGATACTCCCAGGAGTCAACATATACCATAATATCATGTAGTGTGCCTTGTGGCCTAACCACAGATCGGTCAGCCAGTTCTAGTAAAGTAGAGGTGGGTTCTACAGATGTAATGCCTAGCTTCTGGCAAGTAGTAGTTGTTAAGATGTTAATTGCAGCTCCTAGATCAACTAAGGCATTGGAGAAGGTTTGACCATGAATTTGTACAGTTACTATTGGACTTCCTGGGTCTTCGTATTTAATGGGTGTTTCTTTTCCTGATAATAGGTCAGATAGAGTGCCAACTACTTGGACTCTTGGATGGTTTTCTATATTCCTCCTTGATTTCTTTACACATAATTCTTTGATAGTATTTGCATATATCGAGATGTCTTGAATGGCTTGGAGGAATGGAATTTTTATGTACAAATTTTTAATTCTCCCAGAATGTCAAAATCAGGATACTGTGTAGGTCGAGGTATGATTAATCGTTCTGGAAACGGGGGAGAGGATGTGGTTGCTTGATTATGAATTTGTTGTTGAGTCACATCCTCTTCTTGTGACAATTGTTCTCTAGATAACTGATTTTCAACATGAACTGTCGTGTCTCCCCCTGTTTCAATAATACACCCAGATCTTAGCTGAAGATCATTACACTCCCTCAGATCAACTCCTATTTCTGGTGTTTCTACTATTTGGACATATTGGACCGGTCTGTTATTTGGATTGGGGTTGGGTTGGGCTGTGAGTTGCAGTCTCAGGTTAGACTGGGGATTTTGTTGTAAGGCTGACAGTGTAGGTTGAGGGAGCGGAATGGTTCCTACTGGCTGATGCATCGGTCTTTGCCAGTTTGGCTGTCAGGCTTGATTTTGTGAAGTAGGAGGGGTCCATTGTGCTGGATATACGTTACCTTGCCAATATGGTGGGGCATAGGGGAAATTCGGCCAATTGGATTGGCTTGCTTGATTTGGCCACAGGGTTGATGAAGAAAATGACTGTGGTGGCCAATTCGAAAAGGGGGGTTGAGGTTGATTTTGCCACATATTATATTGTTGAGCATTATACTGTGGAGACTAAAAAGAAGAAGTTGGGTCTGAAAACATACCAGATTGTTGCGGTTGCCACTGTCGACGCTGATTGAGCAGATACACAGACACTGGCTCCTCTTCTGCTTCCTTGTCTACTGCTTTTAATTTGGGAAGTGAGGGGCAACTTTATGTAAGGTGGTCTTTTGTGCAGATGACGCATGTTTAGACTGGATCTAGTGGGCACTCCTTATGGCTATGTTTCTTTCTGCATCAGGGACAGAAGATTGCCAAATTCTGTTCTGCCTCCACTTGCTTTTCTTTGGCCTGCATAATATCAAGTTGTGTTGTTAGTGTCCCTAGTATATCAGTTTAAACATTTTCCAGTAAATTTCCAATTTCTACGCATTACTCCTTCTGTCGAAATTCTGTTATCTCTTACAAACCGATCATGTTCTGCCGGTTTTAGTCTTGTGCTACCTCTCGAGCTCCTGATACATAGATCAATAATGTCAGCAAAATTTTCCTGATAAATATCTCCTTTTCCCATAATGTTTAATGTTTCAATCCATTGTTCTTTCATTCCCCTAATTAAGGTTGTTTTTAACACATTATCAGGTAAAGGTAGTGATGCATAAGGAGATCTTTGAAGATTATACTGAAAGGGTTCCACATACTCCTCTAATGTTTCATTTGGTCTAGCTACCATTTGGAATATTTCGTCTTTTAGTTCCCTAGACCTGCAATAGTCCTGATATTTAAAAAAAAAAAATCTTTCATTTGATCCCAGTTATTTATAACACTTCCACCTAGTCCCATGAACCATCTCAAAGCAGCCCCTTTTAATGTAGAGGGGAATAATTTCAATTTCTAAGGGTCGGTGGTGTAGTCATAACCCTACATAGCACATCGAACTCGAATAGGAATGCATCTAGATCCTCTGATGTAAGGTCATGGAATGTAGGGATATGCTAAAGAGGAATTGCTTTCATAGGCGCATTTGCTGCAGTATCCACGATGGGGTATTGCAATGTAGAGGTTTGGGTGTTTGGCTAGTTTTGAGCCATTTGGTCAAATATATGCCAATAATCTTATGGGATATCTAGGAGGGTATTCCTAGGTTGAGAGGGAATGGCTTTAACAGGAATAGTTTTAACAGCGCTTCCTTTATCAGGGATAATGAGAGTGCCTAATGTCTGAGGAGATTGAGTTTCTTCAAAAATGATTTTTGCAGCACTTCCCTTATCTAGGCTGCTCAATGGCTGAATTGTCCCAAGAGGAGACCTTGGTTCCTCAGTTTCTCCTATCTCTCCTCTTCCTTCATAAAGGTTGTTGAAATTCCCTTCTTGCAATAGTTCTGGACTACAATTTTCAATTTCTTGAAAATCCTACTCTTCAGTTTGACTATGCACCTCAGCAAAGGCTACAGATGGTGATCCTGTAGCCCGAAGGGAACTAGTAGGCTGTCTGGAAATAACTTTTCTGGGTCCTACTAAAGGCTGAGATTCTGCTTTCTTGAAGATTTCATCTATAAAGGTTGATCGGCCAAGGGTCACCGGCCCCTTAGCTTTTTCGAGCTTGGGTAGAGGTTTGGAATTATTTTCTGGCTTTTTCTGCTTAGTCATGCACACACAAATCAACTGCTAAGTTCTACCCAATCAAAACAATAACAAATCTGCAAGGAAGTGGGTAGAGGAGCAGGGTTGTTACATGCTCCACATGTAGGTTCTTACCTTCCATTTTTAAAACCCAATTCTTCCCTAGTAGGCTCTTACACTACTCTAAAAAGAGACAAATGGCTACACTCTTTCCCCGGCAACGGCGCCAAAATGTCGAGTCGTAAAAAGGGTCTCTTTCACCTCTAATTACCTCACATTAATTTGTCAATCCAGAAACGTTTTGTTATTTCAAAGAGTGTCTCAGTCTGAGGCTATTATTTTCCAGAGTAATGCTAGTAGTATAGTGTTAAAAAATACAAAGATAAATGGATGCTTGGCTACAACAAACTACTCTTAAGGACTAAATCACACATTCAGGAAACTAAGCAATTCATCAGTCAAGGGTTCAGTAACAATAACTCATCCCTTTGTAAAATGATGGGACCAAAGGAAATCAGGGAACAAGTCCTCGATCTAGGAGCCAAACAATAAATTTCATTACCCACTACAGTCTCAGATTGTTCTTCACACCAAAGCAATAATAATGCAAATAAGAGGAAATGGAACAACAATTAAGAAATGGAACAACAACTAGGAAATTGTAACAGCAATTGAGTTTAATAAGCAACAACACCTTAGTCTACAAGATTAAATACAACAATTGCGTTCTACAGAAATCAAATGGCAATCCTCTATCTTTAAGGATGAATTGATCAACACACAGAAACAGAACAACATAGAATATGGAACAATGCTGGAAAGTCAAATATAAATATACAGTAACTTAACACACAACACACCTCAATAGAAATATGATCTTGGTAATCCAATTGCCAGTCTTAGTTATAAATAATACAACTATCTTTTAGAATGGAACAACAACGTTCATAGATTCAACAATTGCAAGGAAATATAATTTCTAAGATGAATTCAGTAATACCAATGGTCAAATGTTACAACACAGACATTCTATAATTGAACAGCAACGGTATCCTGTAAAAGCCAGTTATATCAATACTTAAAGAAACAATGATGCATTGTAGAGTTATAATGCCTCTGTTTCAGGAAACAATATCAATTAATAGATCACACGTAACAGAGTTGTGATGTAAAATAACAGAACATATCAGATTACTGAATAAAGCTGATGAGTAAACCATGCATGAACCAAAAGTAATAGTACAGGAGCAAGTGTTCCACCAGGGCCAGGCCCTTAGCCTCCAGGGGCACACCGCTTGAGGTTATTCCAGGATAAAAGATGAAATAGCAACCATGTTTGTATTAATGCATGAAACAAAATTACAGTGGATCACTTATCAACGAGAGTCAATGATCAAAGTCTCAAATTTAAAAGAAATTACATAAAAACATAATAGACTATCCCCGGGCTAACAATGCTGCCCCTTTTTATAATGGCGAAGGCGGAGATATCTAGGTGCAAAAATAGTTAAAGCAGTGATCCCTCAGGATCAAAGGATCATGAGGGATTTGCGAAACTGTTGGCTCTCAGTTATCTCTTTACTTTCTTGCGCCGAGCCGATATCTCCATTTCCTTTCCTTGGCTGATACGCTTAGATTTGGTTTGCCTTGTTTGCATGTGGTTCCCTGCCAAAGGGACAGTGGTTAACCTGGCCTTGTCCTTTCCTTTGGAACGACAACCTTTCGTTTTTCCTTCATCCTACGTAAGAAAATGACAATTGTCAGTGGTTTCATTTTGCACATTAATCTTACAGATTTTGTCACAATTCTTTATTATCTACCTAGTTCATGATGCAAAGGTTTCATAAGTTTTAATGAAAAAATGCTCAAATAATCACCAAAAACATATCTTCTTTGGTACTCCACAGGACCTCCTGAATCAAAGTCAAGGAAAGAATTAAAATTCCAGAAGGGTAACAATCAAATATTTAAGTAATGAAACTAAGTCTTATATGAAAGAAATTTAATATAAAACTTACAGTAGATGATATAAAGTTTCAATGTCGCCAGAAGCACTACTTCGTTTATTCCATCCCCCCTCACTCAAATGTTTGATCATATATTTATATAAAATAAACCTATACAAAATTATTACAAATAAAAAATAAGATGAGGTTCCCCAAAATTTCGCTAAAATGTTCATCCCATAGATTTGAATTTCATTAGTCATATAGATAGTACTTCAAAAATAAATAAGTGTCACAAATAATATGTCATGCCAACAAGAGACAAAAATCGAATAAACTAAATTAGGAAACTCACATTCGACTACAAATCTACATAGTTTACATGTAGGATAACACATAGATCCAATCAACAAATAATTATCTATTTTGAATAATGGCTACAAAATTTTTTATTCTTTAGCTACCATTAATGAAAATAACAAACTAGCAAACAATGATTCATACCTTTCAAGATATATAAGCTAAAAATTACTCATTTGGATGCGGTAAAAGTGTGTACATCATAAGTAATTATCACATTAACACTAGAAGATTTAATCACAACTTGTTTCTTGACCGATTGTAATTTCTCCCTGAGATCAGTAATCTATTTAGCAGTTGCTTTGTCAGAGATTTATTTTGTAGCCTGTTGAAGCCCTGAAAATCGGGTCTACAACAAGGGGGATACCCACCCAGTATGGACCTTGAAAGCAACTCCTTTTCCGTTTGGGATGGTGGGTCCCACTGGGGATAATGAGACCAATTTCCCAATTTGTGTGTGTGTGATGAGAATTAATATTTCGTTTTCTAAAAATTTCTAAGTAAAATGCTTTTAATCTAAGTTTAATTTAAAACATGCAATTATATCCTAATGAACATAAATATCTAATTCTAAAACTAACCCAAGATTCAACTTTTTATTTATGAGATCTAAAATGGTTTCTAACAGCAATTGGTAATAAAGATCATTCAATTGCTACGAGAAAAGAATTCGATAAAAATGAATTGTTTCGTATAAGAAATTAGCCGAAATAATTGTGAGAAGCATATCACATAATAAGTCATTCATACATAAAGCATAAACAGAATAGTCATCACTGTACAAAAGTGCCAAATGATAACTCAAACATTCAAGCCTTCATATATAAATAAATGAACATAAATATTACTTTGACACATAAGCATAAATCATTAAGAGATAAAAGTACCGTTGATAACAAGTCCTACTCATGAGCTTCAACAATATAGATTTATCTCTTCCTAATTCAATATCTACTAAGAGTACAAAATTGCATTTCAGTAGTAGACATTAAACACAGATATCAATAAATCTCGTTCCATTCATTCATCAAAACCTCCTTTGAGGGTGCAGAAGTGCATGTTCTGAGGAAACTTTTCTAACAAATTTCAGGACCCTTCTATAAATGCATGAGAGGGGTTAAAATACTACTACCTAAATACTAAAAATATTTTATTACAAAAATATAGGAGGAGGTTTAAATGACCGTCCTCATCTAAGGAAAAAATAAATCAGAATTAAAATTAAAATTAAAACTGAATCTGGAATTAACTATCCATGTATCTGTTCTCTAAGATCGCAAGCATTCAGCATCAGCTTGAGGAGCATTGGTTGTCCAACCTCCGATTTTAGTTGCCCTACGAAAACAGAATCGGCAAGTGCTGGTGCTATCTTCTCGCCAGAGTTTGTAAGGCATTTGAGATTCATGCATTGACTGTGCAACTTAACCAAGTACTGCTAGTAAGTATCCTAATTCAACTTGGTTAACTTCTTGATGGACTCTTCCTTTCCTCAGCTTTCTGTCTCCAGCTTGTCTGCAGTTGCTGTGCCTTTGGGAGAAATCCCGGAGTGGTTTCTGATATGAGGTTTGCTCTGTACAGGTTTTCATTGACACAGTCAATGACATTGTTTGTCGTTGTCGTTGCTTCTTCCGTTGCCTGTTCTGCCTTTGCTTACGTCGGGAAACAACTCGTTTGCCACCTCAGCGATCAAATTGGACCTCAAATCCTTATACATCGCGACTCAATCTCCTATCAAATCTAGTTTCCCCATTGGGTGTGTTCTCAGCCATTAGATTTGGAGCCCCCAGATCCGACATCATTCGCTCATTTCGCACGGTTGACTTGCTCGATCGTTAGCGTGTGATGAGCGGTAGTTTTCTCTCTCCTCTGCCTACCACGTGTCGGGCACTAAATGGAATTGCTAGGGATCAGCCAAATCCGTTTACTGCCCAAGGATGCCCCCACTAAATACCACCGGTTTTAGAGCGTGGATCCCGCCTTTAGCCTTTAGCACTTTTCCCCACAGTTTTCCCGGCTTACATGCGACTGAGCACTCCGGGCTTTTCTTCTCGAGGGGTTTTACCCAACAAAGTGCTAATCGCGTATCAAAAACTGCCTCCTTTTCCTGATCCGAGCTTCCCAGGTGCTAGTTTCACCTCCTGTGCAGTCTCCACGGGCCTCGGTTAGCGCACTTTGACCTAGGTCCTCATCGTTCCTCGTTGGCTGCCAACTGTCACTGTTTAGAGGTCTTTCTAATCGCTATATGCTCTTGAATTTGAAGTTTGTCCCGATCTGATACAATCATGGTACTTTGATTATCTTCATGGATCCAATTCAGATTAATCAGACAATATCGTGTTTATCCTTTTCCAATGGTTCTTCCCTTGCCGACTTGTTCTTGGTGCACTCTGCCAAATATTCATTTTCCTTGGCGAAATTCTCCACGAACTGTTTATTGTACCTTGCCTGTAGCTCTGGTAGATGATACATAAGCCTTAAATCTTGTGGAGTGAATGACCCAATGAGGTCTTGGCTTTGAGACTTGAATTTTCTATCTAATATATCAACATAGTCCAGTACCCACTTGACCATGTATATGTATGGAAGAATCTTAGGTCTTTCCGCTATTCGATGAAGGAATGAATATGCAAGTTTAGTGATTGATGCCTCAGACGACCCGCGCGAGTCTGTTGTTGCTTTAACTTCCATGACTCAGGGGTTTTTTCTTCAAGAAAATTGTACATGCCTTCCCAAGTGGTTATGCTGGCATCCCTGGTACAGGTGGTGTTTGTGTATAAGGGTGTCATCTCTTTGTCTTCAGCAACCGAAGCTTTTCCCTTCTTTCCCATTACGTTCTGCACACTGTTGCATATATTATTCTGCTTGTCGCTCCTGCAAATTTACAAGTAAAGAAAGAATAATGGTAAGAGATAAGGTGATGGGAAAGCTCTTAATTCCGAAATCATATCAAATATATCACCCTACGTGAAACAACCTTTCGATCAGATCTAAATCTTGTCTCATAAATAACCATCAACTAACCACTAAATTGACATTAATGCCCATAACTCGGTATCAGATTATGAGATATACTTTATTGAACGATGAGCCCTGCAGATCTTTGGTAAAGCGATTTTGTGATTTGCTTCACAATATCGCAAATCACAATATTGCTAATCCATTTCATTAACAATCATTTATCACCTTATGCGTCTGCAAGATGCGATTTATGAGATGCCTTATCGCATATCACCAGATCAAGATGTTTTATCTTTAGGTGATACTTACGGTATATGAAAGCTGTGATGTGCGATGGGTCTTGAAGGCGTGCAATCTCGCATCGCGTTTTCGCAATTTCGGAGGTCTGCTTATATGATGTCCTCCATTACCTTTTGCGATGCAATGTTTTATTGTTGATAGAATGATTTTACTTGGAACTTATCATAAAAATTAAGTTTTTTGGGTTTTACGGGTGTTTTCCTAATTTTATGATAGTATGTTTTATTCAAAGGGAAATAAAGTGCTACTTTTTTATTTTTTAGAAGGGTTCCCATTTATTTAGTATTAGTAATAAAACTAAATAAAAGGGGGGTTGTTGCTGGCCACAACATAGCCTTAGTCACCTATTTTCTTTCTATAATTCATGGGTTTGATTTATAGGTAAGGAACTGTGGTTGTATACTTCTCTTGCCAAAACCAACTCTGCAAATATTTTTTAGAATCCTTTTGGTTCTTACGATCATTATTTGTTCCAAAGGTAACCTTGTCATCGAATTCACTAAAGAAAAACTTATCTTTGTAATCTTCAACAAGATCAACTTCTAGCATCTACTGTTAAGGTAATGATCCCTTAGGAATATTTATATGGAAAACTAGGGATGAATACTTTTTATACCTATTTCTCAGGCTTGGGAATTTTTTTTGGAAAGTTGTTTATTCCTAACCTGGTTTGATGTGATTACATTCTTCTCACATTATGTTATCTCGTTTGTAGGATGACACTAGTTAAAATATACGAAATCATTCAACTCAGACTCAAAGTTTCTTTTGATAGCGAGATCATGGTTTTTTCCAATATAACTGACCTTAATTCTTTTGACCGTACTACAGGTAATTTAGGTGAAATATGAATCTTTGAGTTCTACCTTTATGCCATTCAACATATCTGATCGAGCCTAGAATATAGGGTTTTCAGGCATTGGTTCTTGAAAGGGTAGGGAAGCGAGGGTTTCTGTAGAATTTTTGTGAAAACCCTCAATAGTTTCTTTAACCATTGGTGGGACATTTTCCCGATGATTTTCGAGAGGTTTGATGAAATTATTTCTATAAAAAAAACTCCCTACGAATCCTCCAACTGGGTCAATCAAAACTCTACCAAAATATGAATTAATCTATAATGAAATAAACTCCTCTCAGGATTCATGAAACCCCTCTAGTAGAATTTATACCATTTTCTAATACTTTTATGCAAATAATACGTAAGATTCAACTTGTAACCCAAAATCACCATGCAAAACTATAAATGGTGGTAGAAAACAAAATTGTAGTGGCCTTCACATGTAATATATCATCTGACAATTAAACCTAGGTCACACCATTTAGGTTTTAATGAGTTCACTCACATACATTTCACATTTTAAATTGATTTCTTGGAGATGAGGATTTTTTCCCAAGGAATTTTTTTAACTAGAAAGCTCTTTGACCATCTCTCTACTTCTACGAGAAGTCGCGTAGCTTTATCAACGAAAAATTTGTTGACAAGAATTTATAAATATCCTTCTCGTGCAACCTTTAAATTGTAGGTTTGCGTGAATGATTTAGCCACTTCAACATTGTGTCCTCGAAAATACTGAATTAATTTCCACCTGCCTGCTTGTTTGAACAAATCCCAATATTCATTGTATTCTTCCACTATTTCACTACCAATGGGCTTGATTATTACAGCTAGGGCCATTTAAAATGTGTCAATATTACCCACAAGAGGATGGTGTAGTGTTCGACTGAGTCTCTCATAGTAGAATGAGAAAACATTGGGTTAGGGTTTTGATAGAATGAGAGTTGAAAGAACAACATACCAGAGACCTCCAAAAACAATCAGATTATGGTTTTGAATGGGGTAATACAATAGTGGCGTAGTATTCAACTAATTTTTTGGTTTGACATGATAGAGAGGGTGGATTTCCAATACTACATGGCCAAATTAATGTTGTTTCATAACTATAATAAAATGAATCAAACCTCATGTTTGTTCATAGTAACCCTCATCCACTTGTCAAGCATGCACCATCACCACATAACCGTAGAGACCAATCACACATTGAATATTGATATTATCACATATTCAATGCTCTGTTTATGACATGATTGTGCGTTATTAGCTTTGAGAGTACAAGAATCATTGCAATAAAATGTTAAATTTAATAAACCCAAATTCAAATATGAGGCTATAATCACATTGGTTTTAATCACATAGGTTCAGTCCATAACTTAAAAGGGTTGGGAAAAATATAATTGTAAAATTGGCATTCGAAAAGACCATATTCCATGAGAATTGTATGAGCCAGTTAAAAAAGGATAAATTCTTAATGGTGTTATAACAAGGAGCTAATGGTTTCCATGTAACATAAAGTTAATGAAAACAAAAATTTTCTCAACCTTTCAAGAAGACATAAGGACAAACCATAACCCATATTCCATTCATAATAACATTAGGATTCCATCAAGATAATCATCATGAAAAGAAAATATGGATCCAATGTAAGGAGAACCTATTCCAAATTTTAGACCAAGGCTCAAACATATAGTCATGAATAAATGAAGACTTATGAAATTCATCAAAAGATCAAACAACTAGTAAGAAGGAAAATTTGATGTTCAAGATAAATAAGGCACTCAAAAAATCTAAAAGATCGATATAAGAAAAATGGGGGCCATTTCATTTTAGAAAAATGGAAGGGGATTTGTTACGTAGCCAACACTAACCCCATGCATCTAAAGTTCCTTTTTCCACATCCTCTTTTACTACTCTCTCCTGTAGAAGAATCATGTGATTGATTCTTCCCTTTCTAAGAAAGGCACATGCACTCTTCAATGGGTTGTGTTGTTTTATTCTTATTTCCAATTTTTTTTTTGAATTTTGCAACTGTTTCTGCTAGAGTTGAATGTGATGAACTTCATTTTACCATTATCTTGCAAGGACTCAAGATAGTGAGAGTATGTACAGTAGAGAGACTTGATAAAAACTATGAGAGGAAGATATATATTTAATCTACTAACATCTATTTCATGCGTGATGGCTTTGATTTCTAATATTGAAGCCATGGGATCTTCATCCTTGAACCCAAGGTTGAAGAGTTTTACTAGTAGTTGTATGAGTTCAAGTTCTAACTGAGAAACATAGAAATCCTTCAGCATCTACAAAGGACCACAATCATCATTGATTGAAATGAGGTGACAAGTCACCTGTTCACTTAGAGTACTAATAATGAGGGCATATTATTTCTTGTCATTGTTCTTCCAGATGGAAATTTCTTGGGTAGATTTAAGCTTGATAGGCCCTCCCAACTTCTATTGTACCTCTAATGTAGAATCATATTCAACTTCTTCAATTGGATATTTATCACAAATTCCGTCCCACATATCATTGAATATTAATGTGATCTTGGTCATCTTAAATTGTTTAGGATAGTTCTCCTTGTTAATAAACATGATGTGAACTATGCAATTAAGAGAATGCATTTTATGCATCTACTAATAAAAAAAAATGTTATCAGAATAAGAAATGGCAACTACTCAATGAAGCAATCTTTCATTAAAGCGATCTGAACAAAGGTTCCCATAATTCCAAAGGAGCAACTTCTACTTCTTGTATATTGACTCAATGGAGAAAATATAAGATTTCTTGAGAAAATAAATATTTTTAATCATGTGGAGGAACTAATTGAAGGTTGTGGAGGTACCATTGCACTCGACTTATATTGGCATGTGCATCACTAACTAATATCTGAGATTGGTGCTTTCAAAGGGGATGCATATATTTGTAATAAAATACTAGTTGGTTGGTTTGATATATTGATGCTATTAGAAACTGCATAGACTTAGATTTCTTGTGGTTTTCTATCCACTATATTGTGAGGATTACACCTAAGGGTTCATGTTGGTTGAAATGAATTAGATTGAAATTGTATGTAACAAAAAAAAACAATTTGGATGCTAAAAGAACCATATCGACCATGTGAGTGAAAAATAAGAGGGCACATGATTGATGTTGCACGGATGATATCTTAGAGAGATAGTTGCATGCTTATAGATACTGAGTTAGGATTGAGTCTCAGAGAGATAGGACGCTACATGCCATGGGATAGAATTTGGAATTCAAGCATTTTTGTCAGACGATGTGGGAACTAATATGCATGAGCAAAGAGAGAGATAAAGATAGAGAGAGAGAGAGAGAAAGAGAGAGGTTCAAGGATCAAGGAAAATTTTTGGGGCGAAATTTCACATATTGGCTATTTTTTGGACATTTTCAAAAAAAAATCGCCAATTTGGTAAGAAATTCACCTATTTTTACATATATATGACTAAATGGACGAAATTTCTCAAATACTTACCAATTTTAATAGTAAATTACAAAATTTTTATTGAATATTCACCTACATTATATATGTTGACTTTTTAAATGAAAATAATTGCCTATAATACTATACATAAGAATAATATTTAAATCCTTAAAAAAGATCCTATCGAGGATGCATCCCACAGGGAATTCCAATGGTTGATGAGGACTGAGCAAGGTTAATGCCAAATTTGATAGAGGGGATAGACTAACGGAGAAAGAAGAAGGGAAAAAAGGGAGGCTCAAATGTGAGAGAGGATCATTCAGTTCAAAGTTATCTCGAGGGTTCGATACAATGTCATATTGAGGATAAAATCCACACTTAAATGAATTCTCATTAAGGTGGAATAGGTATATAAAACAATTGATGCAACCATTGGCTTCATATCCTAAGATTGTATGACTCTTACTACCCACCTATGACTTTTCCCTTTCCATTATCTATACTATTTACAATTGGCACAAAATCCCAAAGGATTGTGCATCCAATAGTCATAGTGGTAATTTGAAGGGCATCATCTGCCACTATACCCCAATAATGGAGCTAAGAAGTATGATCTCTATCCTATCCTCTCTTGAGCCTTGTGAATTTTAATTATGTTTGATGTTGTGATTAGAAGCCTTTCTTTCTTGTTTTCTTTGTTCATGTTAGACAACATACATAATAAGTACCTAAACATAACCTTATTGTCAATAGGAGGAAAATCGACCCCTAAAATGAGGGTAAGGTAGGGTAAATTGCCTTTAATTTTAAAATTGTTTAATATAAAATGATTTTCTATTTGCTTGTTTTTCCTCCAACTATCTTTAAAAATAATGTATACCCTAACTTCACAAGCAGAAAAGAACATGATGATCATAAGTGTAAAAGACAAACTTTTGTACTCATATCCAAAACCCATATTCTTTACAATTTCTCTCAAGGTGATAATAAGCTTTCCAACCTCCACTATCCTTCTTTCAACAATATAATTCCAATTTATCTTGTGATGGAAGTCAATTCTAGGACACTTATATGAATGACTTGTTCCATATTCTTATCATAAATAAAATTAAGATATGTAAGTTTAGTATTCACGAATATACTTGAGATAGTAAAAAATATAAGAACATTGATTTTCTTTTGAAGGTTTTTAGTTTGTTTTATCATGGATGGTGGGGAGGAGTGATAGTCATATTCCCCACCTAAGTTCAATTCCTATAAATGACATGATGAGTTTTGTTGTAATGACTTCAAGCCTTGTTATTGAGTTTGAATAGTCCCTTAAGGCCTAAACATGTATATTCCTAATATAAAATATAAAAAGATTTTCCTCATATAAAATATATTCCATAATCCTTTTATAAAATCTAATCACTACAATAGATTTGAAAGAAACCCGTATCTTTAGGTATCTTTCAATGATTATTTTGAAGAGCTTATGAACATTACAAATTAAAATGTATTTTACAATTTTTTAAATAAAACTCTAGAAAAATTTAATAAGTTTTCAGATTTTTTTTTAAACTTAAATATTGAGATTTCTTTATTTGAATAATATTATTTTATTTTAATGTGTTTTAAGAGATGAATAATTTCCTTTCCAAAAATATTGCAATATTTAGTATACCAAAGTGATTTTTTTTTTAATTTAAAAATTGGAGTAATTTAGTGGTAGATCACAAATCTTCCCACTTATTTCCATTGAAAGACAATTTTTATATGATAGTAACTCCCCTCAACTTGGTGGAATTAACTTTAAATTAAAATTCCGTAGAATTATGAATGTGGAAGATATATGATCATGTGGTTGAAAATGTGAATACTTTCCATAAAGGGCACATGCCCTGTTCTTATCCATTAACAATGAGAATCAAATTTATCCGTAACTCTACTCACTCAGGTCTCACATAAAATTTTACTAAAGCAATTGTCCTATCATACTTGAATTCAATGAACCAAAGCAAAAATCCGTGCAATAATTGAATCGAAGCGGCATCACCCATCAGGGTTTAGAGGATCGATTACTCAGTGGACTACACAGTAAAATCACCGAGGTCTCCCTTTAGCTGCTCCAACAGAGCTTAAAAAAAATATTTTTTTGAAATTAATATATTTTTAATAAGGGGCGGAGCAGTTTCTAAATTTTGTGTTATTTAAATTGGTTTTTGTAGTGAAATCTTGATTTGTGTTATTTAAACTGGGTTTTTAACTATATATGGATTCAACACCATGAAAAATTACAGCACTTTGATTGTGCAAGAATTACTCATCAAATTTGTGATTAATAAATTCTTAACTGATTTCAAAAATTAGACAAAAAATCCCACCAAAAAAACTTCCAAAAAATCTCACCAAAAACAACTTCACAATGGTATAATATTACAATCATTTTATTGAAGCCCACTCCAATCAGCTTTATTATATTTTCAGTACCTTACTCGAATAATCTTTTTCTAATAGCTGAGCACCACTTCCAACATAATTACATATCTGTCAGCATTATTACATCATCATGATTAATTTTTTTTTTTTTTAATATTTATATTAAAAACCATTAATTTTTTTTTAACTAGCTTTGTTTAATAATTCTTAATACAATACATTTAAATTATAATAATATCATATTCACTAAAAATTAAATGTTAATTTATTAATCACATGCAAATATATCTAATAAAATTGATAACCGGGTAATAATTTACTTTACAGTTGATTTATGTTATTTAAACTGGTTTTTTAACTTTAATATACTTAAAATATATACATAATATTCTATGCCTAATCTCTATAATCTCTATATGCCTAATCTCTATAATCTCTATAGGAATGTGTTAATCTAACCCTCAGCTTCCTTCCCTTCTATCTCCATATCCCATCCCGAGATATTCTCAATCGCAATGCTAATAATTTTTTCTATTAATTATCCCAATGAAATTATTCCCACTCATTTGATTGATGGGTGACCCAAAATTTTCAATTCTCAAATGTAGCTGAGTAGAATAATTATTTACAATATGTTGAGTAGAATACATATGTTGAATATGTTCATATGAAATATTTTAGATATGTTTCAGAGTTTTTTTTTTCCAAATTTTAAATAAACATAAAATTAAAAATGTCACGATTCAAAGAAACCTCATTCAACCATAAAAATTAAAAAATAAATAATTTTAATTATTAATAATTATGGAAATTATGTTAGATAGGTTTTAAAAGTTTTTTCCAATTTTTAAATAACATAAATATTAAAAATAAATAACATAATTATTAAATTAAATTTAATGAAATATGATTTTATTATTTTATAATATAAATTAAATAAATTATTAATTATAAAATAAAATTTTAAAATTAAAAATAAATTTTAAATAATAAAAAAATCTATATTGTTTTTTAATATGTTCTCTATTTACTATACACTTTTATTAATACTATATCATAAATTCAAAATATCAAAGTCCAATTTTTAATAAATGTTATCATATCTATAAATATTTCTAAACATTACGGTGCTAAAGTTATGGGTCTCAATCTCCATGATGTAAAAGATGGTTCAATGTGCTCTCTTATAACGTCAAAGTGTTATTTAATAAAATTAGGTAAAGAATATAAATTTATAATACAACACAGAGAATATATTTTGTGAAAATTTGTTTAAATGTTGACATTATACTTAAAACAATATAAAGTTCTCTCACTAAAAGTATATTATGACGCTGTCAAGATAAAGAATGTAACACTATGTCAAATAACTCACATAAACATAAAGCTCAACACATAGCGCCATTAAAAAAAAAGAGGGAATGCCAATTAGGTGGCATGCATATGGCTATGTGCTCTTCACATTTCAAGTGGACCTTATCTCATGTGGCTACAATTATCTAAAAAACATGATGGAATGGGTTTTACTTTCTCCATTGTTTTCATATGTTGATGAATTATTTGGTGTTCGAATTTAAAGACTAATAACTATATTAAACTATATATATATATATATATATATATATTATATATTTAATATTATATATATAATTGAAATCGTGAATAAGATATATTATAAAAGAAAACAAAGTTAAATATAATATTTTTTATTTTTATTACGTTTATTTTTAAAAAGTTAATTTTATAATTAAAATGATATTATGTAGATATATTTTTTTAAAGCTATGTTGTTAAAAGATAATATATTTGATATTGGAATAACAAATGTGAATTTGAGTTTTTTTAACCATTGATATGTTAATTTTTACACAAAATATTTAACAATGTTTTATTAATGTAATTTTTGAGTATATAAATGATATAATATTGCTACAAAAACTTGTGAAGTTGTAGAGAACATGTTATTCTTACACAACTATTTTTCAAAATTTATAATCTTAATTTTATATATTTTTTTAAATTATGAAAGTCATTATATCCTTGAAATTGTAGAGTCTTCCATCAGTGCAACCTAAAAGGATCTTATCATTATCGAACAATTCTTTCTTTTAGGTTATAGGTCTCAATATCCTTTAGTGCATCATATAATTTTTTTCCAAATGGTTAAGGCCCCCAAAAGTTGTAGCGGAAATAAGCAAGGTTTGTATTTTAAGGTTTTGATAAATATCAAGAGAAAAATGTATTAAAAATAGTAAAAATATTAGTTTAAAAAATGTACATTTAAAATCCACATAGTCGACTCTATCTATATATGTAGTTTCATGAACAACATATTTGTCTAGCTTATAGATACATAACATCAAAAATAGGAACGAGTATGTGTGTGTGTGTGTTCTTAAAGATTTATGTTTTCATGTTGCATCCCAACTACCAGGTTTGTGATAACAAACCTATATTTAAAGCAACCAAGTCACTATGCACATAGGATTATCACTAGGAAAATTCTAAATTAAAAAAAATGCATGTGTGTTTTTAGTACCAACGATGTGTGCACATCCCTAGTGCTAGGAATGTAGACGTGTTCTTATAGCTAGTGATTTCAACACATGGGAAATGGTTGAGGTGGGTCTAGGTGGGTTGGGGAGGGTGAGGAGGGAGGGATATAGGGGCCAAGAGAGATAAAGAGAGAGAGGGGGCAGGGGGAGAATGAATTGGTGAGTGAGGAGAGAGAGTGAGAGAGATAATAAAAGAGGGTCATAAAGGGCAAGGAATGGAGATTTTTGTGGTTGACACAAGGAGAGAGACAATTTTTGATGAGAATGTTGTGAAGGAGTGATTGAGAGAGAGAGAGGGAAAAACAAGATAGTAGGAGGAGAGAATGTGTGTGAGTGAGTTAGAGTGGGGCGAGGGAGAAAGATGAGACAAACAAAGAGTAAGAGATATAAATATGTTGTAGGGGGAAGAGAATGAGAGATGGGGAGGGAGTGGGGATGAGAGAGACAGAGAGAGAAGGATAAACAGAGAGAGATAAAGATAGACCTGTAGAGTAGAAAGAGAGGAGGGGAGGTTATTGTGAAGTAAAGAATGAGTGAAGGAGGGAGAGGGAGGGATAGGGAGGGACAGGGGAAGAGCGGCGAGGGGGGGGGAGAGAGAGCGAGAAGCATAGATGGAGGGAGACTATAGTGGGATAGAGAGAGAATACAAGATTGAGAGAGAGGGGGGGAATAAGATATTGAGAGAGAGAGAGAGAGAGAGAGAGAGAGAGAGAGAGAGAGAGAGAGAGAGAGGGAAATAAGAGAAAGGAGAGAGGGGGAGAGGAGAGAGAGATAAATAGAAGGGTGGGTGAGGCAGGGATGGAAAGAGAGAGAGGCAAAGAAGGAGATGAGAAGGAAAGAGGGGGAGATAGAGAAAGAGTCAAAGAATGAGTGGAAAAAGGAGGGAAAGAGAGACAAGTGGATATGGAGAGGGAGTGAGTGAGAGAAGCAACGGGGGAGGTGAGACATAAAGAAACATAAGAAGAAAGGGAGGGAGAAATATAGAGCTAAAGTGGGGAGATAGAAGGAGGAAAAGGGAGAGATAGAGAGAGAGAAAATGACAGGGAAGAAGGGGATATAGATAGTGAAGGAGTGATTAAAGAGGGAGAAGTAGAAAGGGAGGGAGATAAAGACAAAGAGCAAGAGGGATAAAGAGAGAGGGACATAGGTGGTGTGAGGGGAAAATAGAAGGAGAGAGAGGGAAGAAGAGAGACAAAGATATAGATAATGAGAGGTAGAGAGAGAGAGAGTGGTGGTGGAGAGAGGGAGAGAGAGAATGAGTGGTGGGAAGGAGATAGAGACAAAGGAGGAAGAAGAGATAGAGAGACAGAGAAAATATCTAACTAGAAATAGAGAGATAGAGAGTGGTGTCGGGAAGATGATAGAGAGCGGTGGACATAAAGAGTGAGAGAGAAGGAGGGAGGGAGGGAGGGATGGAGTGGAGGGGGAAGAGAGAATAATATTGAGAAAGAGGAGGAGGAAGAGAGAGAAATATAGGGAGTGAGGGAGGGAGTAGAGAGTGGGAAAGAGATATAGGGAATAAGTGTGTGTGTGAGAGAGAGATAGTGAGATAGAGAGATAAACAAGAAGATAGGAAGGGACAAAGAGATAGAGCTAGAGGAGGAAGGGAGAAGGGGGGATATGAATAGATGTAGTGAGGGAGAGTGAGACTTATGGAGGGAGACAGAGAGATGGGGAGGGAGATAGAGATAAAGATGGAGGGGAGAGAGAGAGAGGGATATAAGTGTCATGAGGGGGAAAGAAGGGGGGAGAGAGAGGGAATAAAAGAGAGAAAATGAGAATCAAAGAGTGTGTGAGAGAGTGATATGGGAGAGAGGGAAAGAGATAGTGAGGGGATGAGGGGGGGAGAGAGAAGAAGGGAGGGAGGGAGATAGAGACAAAGGCAGAAGAAGACATAGAAAGACATAAAAAGATATGTAGAGAGAGAGAGAGAGAGAGAGAGAGAGAGAGAGAGAGAGAGAGAAGGATAAAGGGAGGGAGATATAGATAAAGGGGGAAGAAGAGATAGAGAGAGACAAATATGTAAATGGAAATAGAAATATAGAGAGTGGAGGGGAGATAAAGAGAGAGGGGGAAGGGGATAGGGAGGGAGGAGAGAGAGAAGGAGGGGAGGGAGATTGAGAGAGGAGAGAGAGAGAGAGATAAAGAGGGAAGAAGAAAGAGAGAGAAGGAAGAGAGGATAATGGGGGAGAGAGGGAGAGAGAGAAATAGGTAGGGAGATAGAGACATAGATTGAAAGAAGATAGAGAGGAAAGAAGAGAGAGACAACGGGAGAGAGGGGAGAGAAGAGATAGAGACACACAAACAATAGGTAAATGAAAATTGAGAGATAGGTAGTGGGGGGTGGAGAGAAAGAGAGCAAGGGAGGGAAGGGGACATGGAAGGAGGAGAGAGGAGGGGTGGGATATTGAAAGGGGAGAGGGGGAAATAGAGAGAGCAAAGGAGGACAAAGAGATAGATAGAAAAATAGAGGGAAAGATATATTGAGGGAATATGGGAGAAAGAGAAATGAGAGGGGGGTGGGGAGAAAGAGAGAGGGGGGGGAGGAGATAGAGAGACATAGACAAATGTGTAAATGAATATAGGGAGATAGAGAGTGTGGGTGAGAGTTAGAGAGAGAAGGAGAGAGGGAGGGAGAAGAGAGAAAAGGAGGCAGGGGAGATTGATAGAGGATAGAGTGAAGGAGGGGAGGGAGATTGAGAGAGGAGAGAGGAAGGGAGAGAGTGTTGTAGAAGAGAGAGATAAATTGGAAAGAAGAGAGAGGTGGAGGTAGAGAGTGAGAGAGAAGGAGAGAGGAGGTATGCAGATAGTGGAGGGGAAAGAAGAGAGAGAGAGAGAGGTGGAGATAGAGAGTGAGAGGGAAGGAGGGAGGGAGGAATGTAGAGAGAGAGAGAGAGGGTGGGGGGATAGAGAGGGATTAAGAGATATATAGAGAGAGGGAGAGGTGAAGAGAGGGACAAAGAGTGATGCAGGAGAGGGTGATACATATAGTGAGAGAGACGGAGAGACGGAGACATTGAAGGGGGGAATAGAGAGAGGGAGAGAGAGAAATTGTAAAGGTTGGGGGATAGAGACATACACATATACACTTTATATAACACATGCATGGTCTTGGCGTTACCAAGATAATGTGAGAAGGTGAGATATGAAGGTAGGTAGGGAAGGTAATGTAGTGTACCTACTTCTCGCGAATGTATTCTCATTGTTAATAAATCATACAAATTCACTAAGCACATGTACATTTCTAATAATGCATGCAATTTTTTTTGCTAGAATTTACCCCATGTAATCTCCACTTACTGGACACCCAAACACAAATATAAAGAACACGCTCAAAAGAGAAACGAATATGTTAACACTTAATATGAGTTTTTTTGTAATTAGAAAGAAGATTTTTGTCCACCTATGTTATTAGAAATCAATTTTTTGTCTTGTTATGTAACTAGATGATGCAAGGGCATCTGTAAAAACTCAATTGGCAGTGAAGGTCAAAAATTTTTACTAGAGGATTTGGTTCCTCAATGTGTGGGGTTGTTAGGATAGAATTCGTTTTATTACCATGTAATACATTAAATATAGCTATTTGTTATGAATTTTTTTAATTATGCCATGTTATGCTTGTTTGATCCAATGCTCATGGATATGGAACAATGTCACATATGTATTTAATGAATATTCACCTACATTTTATATGTATGACTTCTGAAATGAAAATAATAGCTATAGGAATAATATTTAAATCCTTAAAAAATGCCCTATAGAGGATGCATCCCAAAGGGAATTCCAATGGTTGATGAGGACTCAGCAAGGGTAATGCTAGATTTGATGTAGGGGAAAGATTGACGCAGAAAGAAGAATGGAAAAAAGGTAGGGCTCAAATTTTAGAGAGAATCATTTAGTTTAAAATAAGCTCAAGGGTTCGATGCCATGTTAGACCGAGGATAAACTCCACACTTAAATGAATTCTCATTATAAAGGTGCCATATGTATATAAAACAATTGATGCAACCTTTGGTTTCATATCCTAAGATAGTATGACTCTTCCTACCCAACTATGATTCTTCCCTTTCCATTATCTATACTATTTACAATTGGCACAAAATCCCAAAGGATTGTGTGTCCAACAGTCATAGTGGTAATTTGAAGGGCATCATCTTCCACTATACCCCAATTATGGAGTTAAGAAGTACGATCTCTTTCCCATCCTCACTTGATCCTTGTGAGTTTTAATTATGTTTGATGTTGTGATTGGAATCCTTTCTTTCGTGTTCTCATTGTTCATGTTAGACAACTTATATATTAAGTACCTAAACATAACCTTACTTTCATTTGGGTGAACATTGACCCCTAAAATGAGGGCAAGGTAGGGTAAGTTGCCTTTAATTTTAAAATTGTTTATTATAAAATGATTTTCTATTTGCTTGTTTTTCCTCCAACTATCTCTAAAAACAATATATCCTCTAACTTCACAAACATAAAAGAACATGGTGATAATAAGTGTAAAAGATAAACTTTTTTACTCATATCCAAAACTCGTATTCTTTATAATTTCTTTGAAGGCCATAATAAGCTTTCCAACCTCCACTATCCTTCTTTCAACACTACAATTCCAATTTATCTTGTGATGAAAGTCAATTCTAGGACACTTATATGAAATGACTTGTCCATATTGTTATCATAAATAAAATTAAGATATGTAAGTTTAATATTCACAAATATACTTGAGATAGTAAAAAAAATATAAGAACGTTGATTTTCTTTTGAAGGTTTTTAGTTTGCTTTATCTTGGATGGTTGGGAGGAATGATAGTCATTTTCAGCACCTAAGTTCAATTCCTAGAAATGACATGATGAATTTTGTTGTAATGACTTCAAGCCTTGTTATTGAGTTTGAATAGCCCATGAGGACCCAAACATGTATCTTTCTCATATAAAATATATTCCATAATCGTCTTATAAAATTTAATCACTACAATACATGCGAAGAAAATTAAATTTCAGGAAAATTTAAGAAATTTTCAGTTTTTTTTTTTGAGATTTCTTTATCTAAATCAATATTTATTTTAATGTCTTTTCCAAATTCATATAAGAATCAATATTGTTTTATTTTAATGTGCTTAATGACTAATGTCATTTCTAAAAATATTGCAATATTTAGTATACCAAAGTGAAATATTTATTTATATTTTTAAATTTAGAAATTGGAATAATTTAGTGGAAGCTTCCTACCTATTTCCACTGAAAGACCATTTTTATATCATAGTAACCCCTCAACTTGATGGAGTTAACTCAAGTCCTGGAGTTAACTCAAGTCCCGTCGAACTATGAATTATGAATGTGGAAGATATATGATCATGTGAGAGACATATATTTAAGTATTTTTTAATAAAATTAGGTAAGGATTATAAATTTTCAATACAAATATATAGAATACGCTCTATGAAATTTTGTTTAAATTACTGACATACTTAAAACAATATGAATTTGTGTCATTAAAAGTATGTTCTGTTGTGAAGGGTTATTTCACTCGTCAAAAGGAAAGAAAGTAACTATGTTAGGTAGCTCACATAAAAATGAGGCGAATTGCATATGCCATGTGCTGCTTCAAATTTCATAATGTACTATATCTTAGGTTTGGCTATAATATCTATAAAGCCAATGATGGATGGATGAATTTTTATTTTTTATTTTTTTATTATTTGAAATTAAATTAAATTTTTATATAAATGAATTTAAATTAAATTTATATAGGATTATTTTATATTTATTTTAATTTCCACTTTATTGTAGATTTGTCTATTAAATATTTCAAGGTGTAGAAAAGAGGTTTGCAGACATAAACACTTAATTTGTTGTAAATTTTAATTTTTGTTTGGTTTGTAAAATATGAGCAAATGTTTACACCCTAGAGATTTTATTCCTCTGGACAATTTATAGATCTAGGTTTGTTTAATTTTAAATCTAACATATTTAATATGAAAGGTCCTAGAAAAAAATTATCTCGGTTGAAGTGAAAATCCAGGCTTGAACAAAAAAATTGTAAGTTTCTACAGAGTTGATATATAATGTGATTCAAGTGCCCTTTGTCTTATTTCGTAGAGGCATGAAGTGATAATGATAATGATATCGAGATGGTTGTGACAGTTTCTTTTCTCTTCTGAAGAAGAAGCCAAGAAAACAATTATTTGTAACTTAATTATTTGAAACTTCAATACATTCTCTGATTTTTCTTCACTTCTTCTACTCACTAATTTTTCTCAAAATTTTTTAATGATCAAAACAATCGTTGTATTGATATTGGTAGACACATAATATATATAACATTATTAAATTTTATAAATATTTCCACTTACATATCTCTTCCTATACCAGCCTAAATCTATTCTTAACTCGAGATCTATTAAGCCTTGAGAGGGATCAAATCTGTTGACATGAAAACCTCTTTTTTTACTGTAAAGCTTGAGCAAATGTTTACACCCCTAGAGATTTGATGCCACTTGGTGTTGGATAGATTCGAAGTTAATGAATATAGATTGGTTTAATAATTAATTATTATTATTTTTTATTTTTGTATCAGAAAGATTTAATCTAAATAATTATATCCTTTTTGTTTTTTATTTTTTAAACAATATCCGTTCTTCCATATTATTTTATTTTTTATCTCCTTGACAGTAATGAAAATTAAAAATGATTACAAAAATATTATTTTAATTTATATGGTAAAATAGATCAAATTATAATTACTACTTATATCTTATATATTTTAATGTGATTGAGGGTTTAGATATATCTCAAAAGTACAATATTTTTTTCTTCTCAATTCCCTATCATTAGCCACATCTCCAATCTTCTTGACTTATTAAGCTAGCCCAACTAGAGTGATATTGGAACGCTTCTTTCCCTACTCTTTGATCACAAAAACAAGATTTTGAAGAATGACAATTAGACTATCTTTTCATAAGGTCGAATAGACCACATTGGTTAGTGGACTATCATCATCATCATCATCAATTAAAAAAATATTATAATGAGAGACGATTTTTTTGCATGTACTATTGATGAGCCATGATATTGGCCCATGCTATTGTAACAACACCTATTTACAAGTTAATAATATCTATGGTAAATTGGGCGTGAATGTCCATGGTTAAAAATATTGTTTATGGTCCATGTTATTGTAACAACGCCTATTTACAAGTTAATAATATCTATTGTAAAATGGACGTGAATGTCCATGGTTAACACTATTGTTTATTGAAAGTATTAAAGTTTTTATATGCTTATTAATTAAATTTAAATATGGCTACAAAATCATTATTTTAATTTATAAGGTAAAATGGATCTTACTTTATAGCTACTTATATATTTCATTGTGATATGTATATTTTGACTTTCTTTTATCCTATTGTTTATGGTAAGCATTAAATTTTTTACATGCTTATTAATTAACTTTAAATATGACTACACAATCATTATTTTAATTTATAAGGTAAAATTGATCTTACTTTATAGCTACTTATATATTTCATTGTGATATTTATATTATGATTTTTTTTTATCTAAAAATTTACTAGTAATTTTATTAATAAAAACAAAAATACAATATACCAAAATGAATTTTATTACTTTTATTACTTTTAACTTTTAACTGACTCTATAACATCTCCTGGGCTCTATATTACTTTTAACCTTTTATTTTATCGAATTGAACTAACATGTAAATGTTTACAAATCCTACTTCTTGTAAATTGAACATAAATATAAATTCAATACATTGACTGGAGATGTAAAAGTGTTTACATACTTACATTACATTTACACATCTACCCTCTACTGGGTTGTAGAGCACCTCTCAGCACAACTAGAGTGTAAAGCGCCTCTCAATTCAATAATTATTAGTATTGGAAGTTAAAAATAATAACTAATATAATTTAACTATATATTAAAAATAAATATTAAAATATAATGTCTATATTTTTATATGTAAGCTATTTTATGTAAAAGGTACCATATACAAGTTTATTAGTCCCTGCCGTCATGTCATGGGACTATTGTAATTGATTTTTTAGTCTAGCATTAATCTGTTTGTCTGGGACATTATATTTTTATATGTAAGCTATTTTATGTAAAAGGTATCATATACATGTTTAATAGTCCTTGTCGTCATGGCATTAGACTATTATAATTGATTTTTTAGTCATGGAATTAATCTGTCTGGGGACTAACCATCTCAACCTAAAGTTTAGGTGCTCATTTCATAAAGATGGTCTCCAATACTATTAAATAAATTCATAAAACTATTAAATAAATGTATAAAAAAAATTATCATCTTATTTAGCCTGTTTCCGAGGCAAAAGGTGGAAAAAGGTCATGTTAGTCATATAATTTCTATATTTTTCATATAATTTTTGGTAATCGAAACTAATTATAGTATTAGTTGACTAGAATTTAATATTTGGTTCATGTTTGCATTTTTTCACTTATGAATGGTCTGGTTCTATATATATAAGTATCGAACATATCAATGTCTTGTCAAGGCAGCGACACACCATTTGTCAGGTAATCGGCACGCCACAACACATACCACCAATCTATCGATGTCTTGTCAAGGCAGTGGCACACCACTTGTCAGGTAAGCGGCATGCCACAACACATACCACCGAGCTATGTGGCCATGTGCATGTGAACTTGTAGATGATTCTTTAAGCATGGCAGACTGTTGATGACTGTCAATGATGATTTAAGCATGACATATTGTAGATGACTATAGATGATTCTTTAAGCATGGCAGAGGTAGGATCGTTGGCTGGTTGTTCCATGTTTTTTCAGAGTTGGAAGCTTCAAGTTGATTGTGAGAGTACTTAAACTCATCCCCATCGAATTCATCATCTATGCTTGCCCTTATCGAATTCATCATTTGTGCTTGGTTAAACTGTGTATTTCTATCTTGCATGAACTGGATGAACTGGTTAACCTGAGATGTTAGATTCTCTTCCTCAACTTGGTGTTGGCCTCAGTGGTAGAGACTGTGGCTTGATTTCTTTCAATTGAGGACCTTATGTGAACCATTTCCTCTTGGCTATCTTCCCCTTTCGAGAAGAGTTGATTCAAGTATAGTTTGTCGGCAAAGACAAGTGATTGATGTTCAACACAACTAAATGAGCAATATAAATGATGATCTTAAAGAGTGTTCAGTTCAAAAGTTTACATACAAAAATCTCGATCCTTCAGCCAATATGTAGCATTGCTGAGTCTATTAGATATGATATCACGATGACCCCATTGAGGATGCATTGTGGCTTTAGCTGAGCAGTAGTGGCACTTAACAGGGTCGCAACTATTCTTTGTTTTTGGTGATTTCCCCTTGGACAAGACCCTTCCCATTCAATGCAACATACTTTGTAGCAAAAAGACTCCTCTGTACACCTATCACTTGAATACATGAGGGTTAGTATTACTTGTATTAAACTTGTTAATCGTAACATCTCTATTATATATTATGGTATGCATGCTGGGTTGTTTGGAAAGGCTTGTATCATATTCAACATTCAGGTTACTTACTGTGATTCAACCCCTATGAAATTTATAACAGCTTGAATACAACTCTTTCCATATTCAAGGCTTGTTTCAATGGTTATCATACTATCATGTCTTGTTCTATCGTTACCATTCGTTTTCACTGTTAACTTGTGATCACATGTTACTTATACATGTTCGATTAATCATACTAGTATCAATACCATTAAAGCTTGATCAATACTGCTTATGTGTTGTATGGTTATGCTTTGATTATGTTTATTGAGATAGTAGCTATCATGATGCTTTTATTTCCATAACATATGTCATACGTAATTCACATATTACTACTAGGACGGGGGGTCATGCTTCCCCAGTGTTAAGTTCTGATAGCACCCATTCCCCAAGCTTTACAATAAAATAACCTGATAGCATAATTGATTACAATAAATACAAGTAACTAATGTAACAGCATGGGACATCCCCTATTTGAGATCTATGTGTTCCACTTCCGCATCTGATACTGAGGAGGGCTTATACCTTCGATCCAGATGGCTGCTTCAGGATAAGTCCATCCCCAACACCCTAGCCAATAGATGGGTTCAAAGCATACCTAAGAAGTACCAACTGTTGTCACGACGTAGACTTCTTTCCTTGGCTGCCTTGCCAAGGCTTAGTGATATGAGGGGAAGAAACCGTTGGAACTATAAGTGTTAATTGAATCATTGGACCGCTACTAACATTCAATTGAATCATTGGAACTGCATCATTGCGTGCCTAAACTTCATAGAGATCTCTTATGAGGGTGAGCAGGGACTTTCACCTTCGTTATTTACCACTATGCCTCAGCCTATCTTGCTTTCGTGCATTTAACTATTTACCACTACACCTCAACCTATCTTACTTTCGTGCATGTAACTCAGTCGGACTTCCACTTACCTCTTTACCCTAGGTGATTGAGCTCAATCCAAGTTACCATAATGGTGCATCACATCCCTTCAAAAGGTGAATTGTGGACCTTGATACCAAAGCACTTTAGAGAAGGTATAGTATTAGAGAAGGTACATCAAGGAGTTACTAACTTTAGATTCCAAACTCGATCGGAATGACATCGATTCAGTCAATCGATCATGAATGGATCGATAATGTAATTTCCTCCACTGACCAAGAAAATTGGCATGTTTGCAGTTAAATTCTTTTATTCTCACATATGAGATGATATTGGATCAAAATGATACGGTAATCCACTTCCAGTCTCACAAATTTGTGACCATTTCCTGGACAATTCTGCTAAACCACCATCTCTTCCCGGATTTGGTGCCACAGAGACATGTAAGTAACTAAACAATGTATACTTGATCCTTTACAAATAAAAAAACTGAGTTATGTTTCCAAAATCATGACCAGGAAACCTATTTGTTGTTCTATTTCCATTATTGCTTCCCTCTTGACACTGCGTCATGCATTATTAAGTGATGACTTAATATCCATAATTTATTATGAGTGTTGGGGGCGTGGGGTAGGTTCTAAGTTCTTCGTATCCTGAGAAACCCTCTATCCATCCTCTATACCCATTTCTAATTTTGTTCCCATTTTCTATTCTATTTCCCATTTCCTGTTTCCAGTAATTTTCTATTTTATTTTCCATTTCCTGTTTCCGGTAACTTAGAAGCCAAGATGTACTGACAAATAGATTTAAAGTCAATTATGCCTCATCTTTTTAAGCATTTTCATGGAATTTGTTTTCGAATGTGTTTCTTTCTTGGTAATTCACATCTTTGTACAACTCAACAACTCAACAGGCAGAGCATGGTTATAGGGTTGTGGGAATACATGATTTTTTGATAGTGTCTGCGAGGGCTGCATTTCTTGGCATGCCAAGCATCTATCTGCGGGGCTGCATTCTTGGCAAGCATCCAGAAGAACTGTTCCTCTAAGGGCATTAAATTTCACTGTACTATTCCTCTGCGGGAAACTCCAGCTACCTCAAAAGTAGCCTCAAAATAGCTTGTAAAGCTTTCCAGCTTAAGGCGGGGACTTGCTGCAATGCAACTTCCCTTGTTTCTATATATTTATATAAAGGTTATTATTCCATGTAAAGGATATAACATTTGACATTAGATAATAAGTTTTCTTAGAACACATATTTCATTAAATTTGGAAGTATTCTATTACAAGGCCTCCAACAACATTCATTTTTTTTGTAAATTTCCATATTAACTTGATTCAACATTAAAATAATTTGCAAAACCAATTAGAGATCATGTATAGGTCAAACATGGGGTTGTTATGTATAATAGTATCAATACACAATAGGAGTGTGAAATCCAACTCTTAGAAGAAATTGATTTAAGTTAAATCATATTAGTATGTCAAACATCCAATCAAGATATTATAGTTATGGATAACATGCCAGATTTGTCGATGTTTAAATTTTATGTCTCGCAACTCTAACCCCCTTTCCCCCAACCTACAAGGGATTTGTTGATTGAATGATGGTGATGTGAGGATGTTATTGTAAATGACAAGGATAGGTGTCCCTTGCATTGCATTGAAACTAGTCTATTAAAACCTTAGTAAAATGTTCTTGTGCTCAATTTCCTACGACCCTTTTGTGCCTTTATGAAGCACTAATGAGGGGGTCATCATTCATCTTCATAGAATGCAGGCATCTACTATAAAGGTTATACATTGTTGATCTACGTATTTCAAGCAGGTTAGGCACCATTGGTCTATCTCCACTCAAATCCAAGTACATCAAATGAGAGTTCTTAAATTGGTATTCAAGTCATTCCATTATGATGGACAGTGTCACAAAATGAAGTAAACAAGAAACTTTAGTGGTGAATTCTTGTAAGTAGTGGAGGCAGTGGTTTTCAAATATTAGCAGAATTGATGGTCGTGTGGATATTGATCTCTCCTTGTAAACATTGTCAAAACCAATAATAGTCTCGATGTAAATTTAGTGTCAAACAATAGTACTATGGAAAACCATGATTGACCATTTACTTTCACTAAGAAGAGAAAATGATAAGCATTTTTAATGGGGAAGAAATAAATGTGAAATGTAACTCATGTATTAATTTTTAGTTGAAATTTATATAAGTCCCCGTGTTCTTTAATTATTAAATACTTAATGTAAATACTTCTAAATTATCATTAAGATATTGATTTTGAAGATTAAATGTGTATTAAAAGGCATTCATCTATGACATTGGATTTTTCATGTAGCATGAATAAACCACTTAAAGCTAATTATCAATTAATCTTAAATAGTTTTGTATAAGATATATCTTTACTTGCATTAATAGATTTATTTCAAAAATAAATTACATTTTTAAACTTGTATGAATACATATAACTAAATAAAATTCAATAAATAACTTCGGAGTCTTGTTGGATTCTATTAGATTATTTTAAGTACAAATAGTTTATTTAAGATTTGAAATTTACAAAATGTTAATATTGATGGTGAAAGCATGTCATATGGTGTAAAACGTTTAAAGGCATCCATTTATGGCCCATCTCTTGAATGAGCTTAAATAGTCTACTTAATGCTCATGGTGAATTCATTAATCCATGTTTTATTACAAAATTCATTTTCTTTACATGTTTTTTTATTCTAGAAATAACAATTTCACATTTGTACATTCATATTAAACCACATGATAGTTAAATAAAAATTAATTAA
>APFE031563250.1:0-11471 GCA_000404065.3 Pinus taeda
GGGTTAGTGTTTTATAGTCTGTCATAAGGTTTCAGACACGGTTTCCCAGGTGCCAATATCAGCCCCAGGTATGTTTTAGCTTTGTACAAATCCCAGATTTTGCAAGCAATTCCACTATTTTATTGTTTGTCCTGGACCACGAAAGAGTACAAAGCATTTAATTTTTTTTAATGAAACCCTAGGCTCCATTTTGCAAATCCGTATCTTTTGGTCCCATATGTTCCAAGTGATATAATCATATATCAATGCTCGTGAATACCCAATTCCAAAGCTATTCTGATGACTACAATCATTGTCAATAATTTAGGAACACCTGGTTTTAATTCTAGAGAAATATCGTTCCCCCAACTGATGTGGTTTCTTTTAGCTGCTTCATCACAAAATTTAAAAAATCCTTTTACTTGTTTTTGAATTTCTAATATAGCAGATGCCTTGATTCTCTACTCTAAGTACATCCAACATTTTGGCCGATATGGGATTTGCAAAGAAGATGGCAATGATTGAAATCTATTTATGAGATATTGGAAGAAAATCCTACTCCTGGCAAGTTGAATTCTCGAAATGATATATTTGCACAGAATATCATCAAGTGATTAGGCCAACAATGATGTAGGTATTGCAGATTTTGAGTGGAGAAGCTCCAGTTCCTCATGTTCCTCCGAGCAACCCTAAAAAGTCATTTCATTCTAACCTTCTTCTGAGTCTTCAAGAGGTTGTCTCTAATTGTGATCAGAGCCAGGTTTCCAGTTTGTCCATGAACATCAAGGACTATACTTGAATGTGATTGATAATCTTTTAGAGTTCAGTCAATTCATTTTGATGAGAACTAAATGAGAAGAATGCCGGCTGGTTGGACTTCTCTGTTCTCCAATTGTAAGTTGAAACAATTTTCTTCGACTCCGTAGAACCCATTGCTCACTACAATTTGCTTTAAAAACAAAGGCAACGACTAGCCTCTTGCAGTTTTCTCTTGTTTAGAAATTCAATAGTCGCATAAAATACATACACATAAACAAAATGGTAATTCAAAAAGGAGACATGGATAAGTATCAATAACAAAATTACGCTATCCATAGCTTAGAGCCCACACTTAAAATGAAAATTTAAACATCTGTAAGGTTAAAACTGCTTCAAAGTTCATGCCATGAAGTGACGACCCTAGAAGGCTCTAAAGTTCTTTCTTGACCTTTTTTAGGTTTTTTCCTTTCTTGCGTTATTTTTAGGAAAGAATTTGGTCCATACCGGTTGAGCTGGTCCAAAGGTTCAGGTCCATCCAAACTTGAGCCAAGTCCAACAAAACCTCATAATTATGAACCACAGTGGGTGGCCATTGCAAACCTCACAAGGCATGCTCAGAACGCCGGTGCCTAATATACAGAGAGTTATTTTTGAGCCCTGATCTTTGCAGCACAAAATCAAAATCAAAAGATCAAAATGTATGGGTTTCTCAATTGTAATGCAACCCTAGCATAGCCATTGTAGAGGAACTAGATTTGTAAAGGGTTAGTGTTTTATAGTCTGTCCCAGGTGCTAATATCAGCCCCAAGTATGTTTTAACTTTGTACAGGTCCCAGATTTTGTGCAAATTTATTATGCGTAATTAGGCATTTGAAGTGAAATATGCGTAAACAATTTAGAAGAAATTACTTCAATTCTTGGCAGGTTGGAGCAGTTTTTGCTAGTGCTAGAGATAAAAATATTGCACTGTTTGTTGGAAACTGTTTAGTTCTTCCGGGTCGTGATTTCTAGACATAATTATTTTGTTTGGATTTTTTTCTGCAGTCATCACTTACTGCTGCCAGAGCAAACAACTTTTACTATCCCCCAGAATGGACTCCACAACAGGTACTGGAATATTTATTGTTATTTCTATTGTTATTTTTTCGTGAAAGTATTCTGTAATTTCATACGAGAGTTGCATTTATACCCATTTTTTGTAGAATTTTCTCTGTAATTTTAATATTCTTATAGCAATTCTACCATTCAGTTGAATTTATTAAATCATTATGAATTTCTTAATCACCAGGGCTCATTGAACAAGTTTCATGGACAACATGCTTTGCGGGAGAGAGCAAGAAAGATAGATCAGGGCATTCTAATAATAAGGTAGATGGTTTATTTGGATTCTAATGAGCTATGCGAAGAGGCTTATAACTTCCTGTTTGCTCTAATTTATCTCTTGTAGACATCAAATATGTTTATGATTTCATTTCATGTTCTGTGAAGAGTTGTTTCAACTAATAGAAATCTGGTAGATGTGAAATTGAGATGGGTTCATTGTCTGCTTTAATTGTGTAGACTCTTTTGGATTTCTCCTCTATTCACAGAATCCCTTGATATTTGATCATTCGAACTTGTTTCCAGTACATTCATATACATTCTTTCATAAACTTTATGTATTGCTTATTGTATATACCCAACAAGAATTTTTTGTTCTTTTCAACTCTCTATGTGATTGCGTGGAACAAATATAACCTTTGATTGGATGTAATTTAGTGGACATAGTTGTATTTTGATTCTGATGATAGATGACATGAATTGTTCAAATGATAATGATCAGTAATTACTAATAATTTTGGTGTTGGTGTTAATGCTGTCAAGTATTATACACATATGATATGCTGAACTCTATGAGATTATTGTTTTATGTTGTATGATGTATCTTTGTATAGACGAGAATTAGCCCTTAGTTGAATTATACAAATCATTGGTTGAATTTTGCACTAATGCTTTTATATATGAAAAGTGTTGTCAATTGATCTAATTTGTTAATGCTTTCTGAATTTTTTGTCTTAAATATACAGATTCGAAATGCCTTTCAATATCTGGTGTGGTGGTTGCCAATCTATGATTGCAAAGGGTGTTCGATTCAATGCTGAAAAAAAGCAAGTTGGAAATTATTACTCTACAAAGGTATGCGTTATCAAAGTGGAATTTTTTACTTTACTTCGTACTAAATGCAATAATTAAGACTATTTGGGTAAGTGCTTTGAGATCAAAGTCTCAAGAGTAATGAGAGTGGGAAATGGCAAGAAAGATGCAGGTGTGAGAGGAAGAATAAAATTTCTAAGAATTTGAAGAAAGGGGATGGCAAGAGATTACGTATTACCATAATCCTAAATGTTGTGGTTTTCTTGTTTCTTTACAGATATGGAGTTTCACTATGAAGGCAGCGTGTTGCAAACAGGAGATAGTAATCCACACTGATCCAAAGAACTGTGAATATGTTATAATTAGTGGAGCAGAACGTAAAAATGAGGAGTTTGATGCAGAAGATGCAGAGACTCTTGCCCTTCCTGCAGATGAAGGTATAGTTTTTCGTCAAAATTGCTCTTTTATTTCAGCGTGCAAATCTGCTTTCCCTTTCATTATCATGTCTTGTCTTTTACTTGTACTAGTTAAATATAATATTTATCAGCTTTTAGAAAGGTATTCTTTGCAGAGAGGGGGAAGCTGGCAGATCCCTTTTATCGTTTAGAACATGAAGGAGAAGATCTACAGAAAGGAAAAGAGGCTGAGCCTTTCCTAGTACACCTCCAGCGTTCGTCTAATCTTAAGCATGCAGATGACTATTCCCGTAACAGATCCTTGAGAGCTGAAATTAGAGTGAGTCATGTACTTTATAAATGTTTATTGTTTTTTATTTTACTAGTAGTTAATTTCATTTGGATTCCCATTGATTTAAAAGTTGGTGTTAGCTTTTTCAAATTTAATATATTGACTGTTTACATTTTTACTATCCTTCATGATTCACTATATTTGGAAGAGTCAAAAGAAACGTGTTGCTGAACAAACTGCTCATTCAAGAAAGAGGGGGTTAGGCATAAGATTGCCTCCCGTCTCCAAAGAAGATACAGAAGAGAACCATAAATTGTAAGTTGTAAATGCAACAGAGACACACAAGGCACAATTTTTGAAGGCCTTCTAAGTGCCTTCTATCCTCAAAGTTATATGCCAATGTACTGGATCTGGTTGTCACCATCTAGATCCCTAGCTCCAAGATAACTACTTAAGTCCACTATTTTATTGTATGTCCTGGACCACGTTAGATTACAAAGCATTTAATTTTTTTTAATGAAACACAAGGCTCCATTTTGCAAATCCGTATCTTTTGGTCCCATATGTTCCAAGTGATATAATCATATATCAAGGCTCATGACTACCCAATTCCAAAGCTATTATGATGTCTACAATCATTGTCAATAATTTAGCAACACCTAGTTTTAATTCTAGAGAAATATGGTTCCTCCAACTACTGTGGTTTCTTTTAGCTGCTTCATCACAAAATTTAAAAATACGTTTACTTGTTTTTGAATTTCTAATATAGCAGATGCCTTGATTTTGATTCTCTACTTTTATTGACACGTTTGCTCCAGTTGAAGTTTTCTTATCACAATCTACCCCTCATATTCAATCCAGATCCTGTACTTAGTCATATCCAGCATTTTGGCAGATATGGGATTTTCAAAGAAGATGGCAATGATTGAAATCTATTTATGAGATCTTGGAAGAAAATCCTACTCCTCGGAAGTTGAATTCTCCAAATTATATATTTGCACAGAATATCATCAAGCGATTAGGCCAACAATGATGTAGGTATTGCAGATTTTGAGTGGAGAAGCTCTAGTTCCTCATGTTCCTCGGGGCAAGCCTAACAAGTTATTTCATTCTAACCTTCTTCTGAGTCTTCAAGAGGTTGTATCTCATTGTGATCAGAGCCAAGTTTCCAGTTTTTCCATGAGCATCAAGGACTATACTTGAATTTGATTGATAATCTTTTAGAGTTCAGTCAATTCATTTTGATGAGAACGAAATGAGCAGAATGCGCTGGTTGGATTTCTCTGTTCACATCCCGATCCTAGAGCTAGATCGACAATGATGCAGGTACTACATATTTTGAGTGGAGAATCTCCATTTCCTCATGTTCTTCAGCGCAAGCCTAGCATGTCATTTCATTCTAACCATATTCTGAGTTTACGAGTACTGTCTATTTCTTGAATGACTTGAGTTCTACACTATGGCATGTCGATCGGCTTCTGGTCTAATCACTTATCCCAGGTTGAAGTAAGGTTGCATTGTTTATTAGTATGATTCATTTTTCTACATTGTTTTGTTGCTTCGTGGATTATACATGCCCATAATAGGAAATGCATAATGCAACTTCCTCAGGAAAAATTATAAAAAAATTTAGCTGAGAATCTTTTGAAAGAGGTAATATATTGTGGATGCCAATTTGGTTTTTGATGAAGCTTTGATTTTCATTTCAATGAGCTTAATTATGGCATTTCCAACCACATAAACAGAATCAAACGTCTTCTATTGTTTCAGTTTTAATCTTAATGAGCTTCATTATGGCGTTTTCAATCACACGAATGAAACTTTAAGAATCCCATTTTTTTTATTAAACTCTAATTTTTGATCTTATTGACATTAGTTATGGCTATTACAGGAATGGAAACTAAATTTCAAGAATCTGAATTTTAATCTTGATCTTTATGAGTTTAATTATGGTGTTTTTGATCACAGAAACCAAATCTCAAGAACACCCGAGTTTGATTTTTATCTTAGTGAGCTTCATTATGGCATTGTCAGTCATAGAAACGGAACATCAAGAACCTCATGTCTTTGATGAAATTTTTGTTGTGATCTTAATGAGCTTATTTATGGTGTTTTAAATCAGAGAAAAAAAATCTAAGAACCTGATGCTTTTGATTTCCATGGAGACACACGACATGCACATCTACTCCCTTCTGCATCAGCATCATAGAAAGAAAGCATTCCTTTTCCAAATACGTCCCAATTCTCTGTTTTATGTTTCAGGGGAATGGGTCTGTGGGGGATACATTGGGGATTCTCCTGTTCTTTATTTTGGGTTCCCATTCTACCCCCAGGTTTGAGCAAGGTGCCCATTCTGTCTACCACTTGGCCTATCCTGGAGGAAAAAGTTTTTAAAATTTCAAATAGATAGAAGGTGCGGAACACCACAGAAATGAAATCTTAAAATCCCCATTGTTTTGGTTAAATTTTGATTTTATCTCATGAACTTAAAATGTTGTCAGATGTGGAATCCTAGGAACTCTAGGCTTTTGATTGATTTGATTTTGACCCTAATGAGCTCACTTATGACATTTTCAATCATAGAAACAAAATCTTGAAAACACATTGTCTTTTATTAGATTTTGATAAAAACCTCATGTTCTTTATTGCATTTTTATTTTTTAATCTGGGAGAATATGCATTTCGATAAAATTGCAATCTGAGGTTTATTTCAATTACCTTAGGATACTTCGATCATAATGAGCTGCATGGTTTATTTCAATCACAGAGAAGAAAACTCAAAATCCTGATGCTTTTGAGTAATTTTTGGTGAAAAGCTATATTTAAATATTTTTCTTAAACACAATATTTGATTCTGGGAGAATAGGCTTTTTGTTTTGTTTCAATCACAATTCCAAGTTTGTTTCAATTATAGCTCTGACCTTAAGGCAGTTTCAATGACAGGAATGTTACACACTAAGATATAACATAGAAATGGGTAATATTTGTATTAGCAAAAAGCCACAGCTGAGCTGGGCAGCTTAGCGCAATACAAAAAAAAGATGTTGTCAACAAAAACCACCATATCTATCTAGCTGTATGTGTTGGGTATAGAATATCCAAATCATCATTTCACAGAGTATTTAAAAAAGTTTTTGCTATGATGAACTCTATAAAAGACACCTAAAATTAACATTGTTTTACATAATATGAAATACTAATGAAAAACATGCTTGTTGAGAGCTTCATCTTGATTGGTATTAGTGGGGTGAGATTCCTGATAATCGAAGTCTGTCTCTTCAATCACTTGTTGAGGTCAAAAACCATATAACTATCGTGGAGCATTCAGCTTCCAAAACTTGGATTTGCCTCCTCTTCTGCACAAGAGTGTCTATAAACTAAGTTTAAGAACCCCATGCTTTTGATCAAGATTTGATTATCATTCCAATGAGCTTAATTATGGCATTTCCAACCACATAAATGGAATCAAACGTCTGCTAGTTTTTCAGTTTTGATTTTGATCTTAATGAGATTCATTATGGCGTTTTCAATCATAGGAATGAAACTTTAATAATCCCATGTTTTTTATTAAACTCTAATTTTTTATCTTAATGAGATTAACTATGGCGATTATAGGCATAGGAACTATATTTCAAGAATCTGAATTTTAATCTTGATCTTAATGAGTTTAATTACGATGTTTTTGATCACAGAAACCAAATCTCAAGAACACCTGAGTTTGATTTTTATCTTAGTGAGCTTCATTATGGCATTGTGAGTAACAGAAACAGAACATCAAGAACCTCATGTCTTTGATGAAATTTTTGTTATGATCTTAATGAACTTATTTATGGTGTTTTAAATGAGAGAAATGAAATCTAAGAACCTGATGCTTTTAGGCTTCGTTCTTAATGAGTTCTGTTATGCTGCTTTCAATCACAAAAGAGGCTCTTTGAAACAATTGCAATGTAAGTTTTATCTCAATTACCTTCGAGGGTTCATTCTTAATGAGTTCCATTATGTTGCTTTCAATCAAAGAAGAGATTTAAAAGACTCGACATTTTGTTTAAAATTATTTTGGAATAAGCTCTTTTGAAACAGTTGCAATGTAAGTTTTATTTCAATTACCTTTGAGGCTTCATTCTTAATGAGTTCCGTTATGTTGCTTTCAATCACGGAAGAGATTTAAAACACTCGACGTTTTGTTTAAAATTATTTTGATTTTATTGAGCTTAATTACGGTGTTTTCAATCACAGAAATGAAATCTTAAAATCCCCATGATTTTGGTTAAATTTTGATTTTATCTCCATGAACTTAATTATGTTGTCAGATATGGAATCCTCGAAACTCTATGCTTTTGATTTATTTGATTTTGACCCTAATGACCTCAGGTATTACATTTTCAATCATAGAAACAAAATCTTGAAAACACATTGTTTTTTATTAGATTTTGATAAAAACCTCATGTTCTTTATTGCATTTTGATTTTTTAATGTGGGAGAATAGGCATTTTGATATAATTGCAATTTGAGGTTTATTTCAATTACCTTAGGACACTTCGATCATAATGAGATGCATGCTTTCTTTCAATCGCAGAGAAGAAAACTCAAAATCCTAATGCTTTTGAGTAATTTTTGGTGAAAAGCCATATTTAAATATTTTTTATTAAACACAATATTTGATTCTGGGAGAATATGATTTTTCTTTTGTTTCAATCACAATTCTAGGTTTGTTTCAATTATAGCTCTGACCTTAAGGTAGTTTCAATGACACGAATGTTACACACAGAGATATAAAACAGAAATGGGTAATATTTGTATTGGAAAAAAGCCACAGCTGAGCTGGTCAGCTTAGCGCAATACAAAAAAAGATGTTAACAAAAACCACCATATCTATCTAGATGTATGTGTTGGGGATGCTTTCGATTAAATTTTGATTTTGATTTCAATGGGCTTTATTATGGTGTTTTCTATCACAGCAATGAAACCTTAACATCCCCATGCTTTTGATTTTGATCTAATTAACTTAATTATAGCATTTTCGATAATAGAAACCAATTCTTGTGTTTGATTAAAGTATGGTTTTGATCTTAATGAGCTTAATTATACCATTTTCAATCACAGAAACAGAATCTCAAAGCCCCACTTTTGATTAAATTTTGATTTTGATCTTATTGATCTTAATTATGGCGTTTTTAATCACGGAAACAAAATCTTTTTCTATGAAATTTTGATTTTGTTTGTAACAAGGTTAATTATGGCATTTTCAATCACAGAAACGAAACCTTAAGAACCCCACACTTTTCATCAAGCTTTTATTTTCATTCCAATAAGCTTAATTATGGCATTTCCAACCACAGAAACAGAATCAAATGCCTGTTGTTGCTTCAGTTTTGATTTTGATCTTAATGAGATTCATTATGGCGTTTTCAATCACATGACATGCACATCTACTCCCTTCTGCATTAGCATCATAGAAAGAAAGCATTCATTTTCCAAATACGTCCCAATTCTCTGTTTTAAGTTTAAGGGGAATGGGTCTGTGGGGGATACATTGGGGATTCTCCTGTTCTCTATTTTGGGTTCCCACTCTGCCCCCCAGTTCTGAGCAAAGTGCCCATTCTGTCTACCACTTGGCCTATCCTGGAGGCAAAAAGTTTCTAAAAATTCAAATAGATAGAAGGGGCGGAACACCACAGAAATGAAATCTTATAATCCCCATGCTTTTGGTTAAATTTTGATTTTATCTCAATGAACTTAATTATGTTGTCAGATATGGGATTGTAGGAACTCTAGGCTTTTGATTGATTTGATTTTGACCCTAATGAGCTCAGGTATGACATTTTCAATCATAGAAATAAAATCTTGAAAACGCTTTGCTTTTTATTAGATTTTGATAAAAACCTCATGTTCTTTATTGCATTTTGATTTTTTAATCTGGGAGAATAGGCATTTTGATATAATTTCAATTTGAGGTTTATTTCAATTACCTTAGGACACTTCGATCATAATGAGTTGCATGCTTTCTTTCAATCATAGAGAAGAAAACTCAAAATCTTGATGTTTTTGAGTAATTTTTGGTGAAAAGCCATATTTAAATATTTTTTATTAAACACAATATTTGATTCTCGGAGAATAAGCTTTTTTTTTGTTTCAATCACAATTCCAAGTTTGTTTCAATTATAGCTCTGACCTTAAGGCAGTTTCAATGATAGGAATGTTACACACGGAGACATAAAACAAAAATGGGTAATATTTGTATTAGAAAAAAGCCATAGCTGAGCTAGGCAGCTTAGCACAATACAAAAAAACGATGGTGTTAACAAAAACCACCATATCTATCTAGTTGTATGTGTTGGGTATAGAAGATCCAAATCGTCATTTCACAAAGTATTTAAAAAAGTTTTTTCTAGGATGAACCCTATAAAAGACACCTAAAATTGACATTGTTTTACATAATATGAAATACTAATGAAAAACATGCTTGCTAAGAGCTTCATCTTGACCCGTATTAGTAGGGTGAGATTCCTGATAATCAAAGTCCATCTCTTCAATCACTTGTTCAGGTCACAATCTATATAACTAATGTGGAGCATTCAGCTTCCAAAACTTGGATTTGCCTCCTCTTTTGCACAAGAGAGTCTATAAACTAAGTTTAAGAACCCCACGCTTTTGATCAAGCTTTGATTTTCATTCCAATGAGCTTAATTAAATTCCTGCTGTTGTTTCAGTTTAGATTTTAATCTTAATGAGCTTCATTATGGCGTTTTCAATCACATGAATGAAACTTTAAGAATCCCATGTTTTTTATTAAACTCTAATTTTTTATCTTAATGAGATTAGTTATGGTGATTACAGGCATAGAAACTAAATTTCAAGAATTTGAATTTTAATCTTGATCTTAATGAGTTTAATTATGGTGTTTTTTTATCACAGAAACCAAATCTCAAGAACACCCGAGTTTGATTTTTATCTTAGTGAGCTTCATTATGGCATTGTCAGTCACAGAAACGGAACATCAAGAACCTCATGTCTTTGATGAAATTTTTGTTATGATCTTAATGAGCTTATTTATGGTGTTTTAAATTAGAGAAACGAAATCTAAGAACGTGATGCTTTTGATTTCAATGCGGACACACGACATGCACATCTACTCCCTTCTGCATCAGCATCATAGAAAGAAAGCATTCCTTTTCCAAATACGTCCCAATTCTCTGTTTTAAGTTTCAGGGTAATGGGTCTGTGGGGGATACATTGGGGATTCTCCTGTTCTTTATTTTGGGTTCCCACTCTGCCCCCAGTTTTGAGCAAGGTGCCCATTCTGTCTACCACTCTCCCTATCCTGGAGGCAAAAGTTTTTAAAAATTCCAATAGATAGAAGGTGCAGAACACCACAGAAATGAAATCTTAAAATCCCCATGCTTTTGGTTAAATTTTGATTTTATCTCAATGAACTTAATTATGTTGTTAGATATGGAATCCTAGGAACTCTAGGATTTTGATTGATTTGATTTTGACCCTAATGAGCTCAGGTATGACATTTTCAATCATAGAAACAAAATCTTGAAAACATATTGTTTTTTATTAGATTTTGGTAAAAACATCATGTTCTTTATTCGAGCAGAGTAGCAAGCAAGAAATATGTGTCTCCAACTACGCATAAATCTCCAATGGTGTTCAGTATGCCATAATTCACCATGCATCTTCCACTAACAATATATAAATCCCCATGGCAAAGGTAACTTCATTTCCATTCATTCCAAATTCATTTTAACACAACTCACTTGCAAAGTATTACTAATAAATTTCCACAACCGATTTACATATTACAACTTCTAATAAAATATACATTTCGTAGGTTCATTACTGCTTCTTCAGGTCTTCGATGCCTCCAACAAGTTTTGATACAATGTCAAATATGGAATGACAAGCAC
>APFE031563256.1:530-17404 GCA_000404065.3 Pinus taeda
TAATTTTGCTAGGGTCATTATGAATTTTTGTTCATGCCTTTTGGCATTACCAATGCACCTTCTACATTTCAAGGTTTGATGAATTCCATTTTCAAACCCACCCTTAGAAAACTTGTGTTAATATTTTTTGATGATATACTAATCTACAACAAGTCTTCGAAGGATCATGTTGAACATGTTGATAAGGTGCTCAAACTATTGAAGGAGAAACAACTATACGCAAAAAGGCCCAAATTTTTCTTTGGAGTACAAGAGGTGGAATATCTGGGTCATATTGTATCTCATGAAGGTGTTAAGGTAGATCCTAGCAAAATTAAAGCCATTAAGGAATGGAAAATCCCCACATCCATAAACATCTATGAGGATTTCTCGGGTTGACATGGTATTATCACAAGTTTCTTAAGAATTATGGGAGAATAAAAGTACCTCTAACAACAATATTGAAGAAAGATGCATTTTCATGGACTCCAAAAGCAACAAAGGCCTTCGAACATATTAAATGGGCAGTGTGCCAAGCACCGGTCTTAGCTACACCAGACTTCACAAAAACCTTTATTGTGGAATGTGATGCTTCAAGAAATGGAATTGGTGTTATTTTAATGCAAGATGAAAGACCCATTGCTTTCGAAAGTCATCCAATCAAGGGAAAGTATTTACACAAAGCTATTTATGAGAAGGAAATGTTGTCAATACTACATGCACTTAAGAAATGGTGACCCTAGCTAATGGGAAGATACTTCAAGGTAAAAATAGATCATGATAGTCTTAAATAATTTTTAGAACAAATATTATCCTCTGAAGAGAAACAAAAATGGGTCACAAAGATGTTGGGTTATGACTTTGAAATCATCTACAAAAAAGAGAAGCAAAATGTTGTGGCAAATTCACTCTCAAGAAAGGATGAGGATGTGGAAGCATTATTGTGCGCCATTTCTAGTATGCAACCAGATTGGATAAACAAAACAAGGGAGGAATGGAAGAATGACGAAGAAGCATGGGCAATTATTCAAAAGTTACAACAAGATTCCAGTACATCTGATACATTTAGCTAGAAAAATGATTTTTTATGGTAAAAAGATCGCTTATACCTCTGTAATAATTCCCAACTCAAACAAAATATTCTTATGGAATTGCACACTTCTCCCTTACGAGGGCACTCAAGATTTAAAAAAAATTACCATAGGGTTAAGAAGGAATTGTTTTGGGATGGCCTTAAATCGTATATTCAAAAGTTTGTGGCAGAATGTTTGGTTTGCCAACAAAATAAAGTTGAAACAATTAAGACCCCAGGTCTATTACAACCTTTATCCATTCCAAGCCAACATTGGGAGGAGGTTTCAAAGGATTTTATCACAACTTTACCCAAGTCTGAAGGAAAGAGTATCATCATGGTGGTATTTGAAAGAATTTCCAAGTATGCACACTTTTGAGCATTATCACCTCCATTTAAAGCCATTACAGTTTCTACTGCATTTATGGAAACAATTCAAAATCTACATGGAAACCCAAAGATTATTGTAAGTGACAGAGATCCCATTTTCACTAGAAATTTTTGGACAAAATTATTTTCTTGTCTTGGTACTCAGTTAGCTCATAACTCATCTTATCATCCTCAATCTGATGGGAAAATTGAGATAGTAAACAAATGTTTGGAGGGATATCTTCGTTTCTTTATATATGATAAACAAACATAATGGGTCAAATGGTTGCCTTTGGCTAATGGTGGTATAACACTTCCTTCCATACTATAGCAAAAATGACCCAATTTATGGCACTTTATCAGCAACCATCCATCACATCATATTTAAGAGAAAATTCTAAGGTTAAAGTAGTGGAACATCACATCGAGCATCAACAACAAGTTCTAAAACTCTTAAAGGATAACCTCACGTTGGCACAGAAAATAATGAAACAATAGGCAGATCAAAATTGTAGCGAAAGAAGTTTTGATGTAGGTGACTGGGTATTCCTACAGTTACAACCATATAAACAAATGTCCCTCAAGCAAGCTAAGAAGGATAATAAATTGTCACCAAATTATTATGGTCCATACAAGGTGTTGCAAAAGATTGGCACTATGGAATACAAATTGGAGCTTCCTTCAGCTTCTCGAGTGCACCCAGGTTTCCATGTTTCATGTTTAAGGAAGGTTATAGGCAACAAGCTCCCAGTTCAACCAATATTGCTAGAACTTGATGAGGAAGGAAAAATTATATTGGAACCGGAAGCAGTCACAGAAACAAGAACTCAACAACTACAAAATTGACCAATTTCGGAGTATCTCGTCAAGTGGAAGAACTTATCTGTTGAAGATTCCACATGGGAGGATGAGAATTTTATATAGAAGCATCTAGAACTACTCAAGCGTTGAGGACAACATTTTTTTGAAGGAGAGGGGCATGTTAGCTCCCTATAATACTAGTGATTCCCCCATTACTATTGTCATTGTATCCCTTATTAATATTGTTGTGCCCCTATTGTCCCCATATTGTTATTATTGTGCCCCATAGAATCCCTCTATTTTTATTTTTGCACCTTTATATTATTATTGTTAGGTCGGCTTGGTTATATTATGACCCCTTATACTCCTATATATAGAAAGGAGGTTTTGTCATTTGAATCATCTAGGAATTGTTCATTTTTGTAATGTAAAGGAGGTTTCCCCCTCGAAGAGGCTAAATCATAAGGCGTTGATCTATCTTTTCTATCTTTTTATGAGCTAGTTTCATAACATCTTCTTCCTCTTCTTCTGGGGAGGATGAATTCTCTTTGTCAGAGTCGCACTCCTCTCCTCTTGTCTATCCACCTATCTACTGTGTGGCAGCACAGTTTTCCCTTGCCTTATCCTCAGCCTCCTTCCTCCTTTTCTCAGACATTTGCTCCATCTTGAGCTTGGCTTCATCCTTCTTCCACTATGTGCCTGTCTTGTTGGATCCCTCTGTTAAGTCCGAGGTAGTGTGCCATTTTTCCAGCCAACTGTCAATAACCACTTGAATCGCATCATCCATAGCTAAGTAGGGCAAGTCATGCCACTTTTCCTCAGGGTCCTTTCGCACCATTATGGATACATGGTGGAAATTAGCCTTAAACTCTGCATATGGCTGCAATTTATCAAAGACAGTAGGCGACAACCATGGCTTGCAGCTGATGGCCATGTGCATTTTCATCTCCATCAAGATCCAAAAGATATTTCTGTCCTTGATCCACTGAGGATCTTTAGTCACCCATACCGAAGCATACTTCATGGACTCAAGCAGGTCTGACACGACTGAGTGAAATCAGTTGTCTTCGGGTAGCTCCCAGTCTACCAGCATGATGGGCAGCAAGAGCCATGCATAGTGGAAGGTCTTGCTGAGATCCTATGCCTCACGGTAGTTCACGAGGAACTCATCGTAGAGATAGCGTGCCCAATCAAACTAAACCCCCTCCATGCATTAGGCTACTAGAGCTACGATGGGAACCAGTGCTTCATCGAAGCGATACTTCCGCATGACCTTCCCTGTCAATATTTGTGTGGCCACTTTGACTGTTGGGTTAGAAATACTTGTAATTGCATAGCCACGCAACTTCTTTACTAATCTGAACTTCTTCGTCATGGCCTTTACGAGGGCCAGGTCACCCACCTTTCCACCAAACATCATAGCCAGATTCTCCCCTGAATATGATAGCCTTGTGATTTTGTGGATTAGCCTATCAGTGATGGGTATTGGCTCCTTCAGCCACAAACACCCATCATGTACCAAGCACCAAAACTGCTTAATTACCAACAAGATAATGGGTGTACGATTGTAGTGTGGCACCCATAGCAGGTTGAGAAGGCCTTCCTTATCCACTCCTTTGAGCCACTTTTGTGGTTCTAATGCACTCACCCCAGTGGTCTTATGGAGGATGCGGTGCATCAGCTGGTTTTTCGCCAAGTGAGGGAATCACTCGGTATCAGCTAAGTCCTAGTCCTCCAATTTCAACATTGGAATCCACGCCAAGCACGGTCCTTCAAAGCCAATCTTGTTTGACAACAGAGGTATGTATAAGGTGACCTTGCTCTTGTCAATGTCCTTAGGCACCTTGCCCTTGCCCCTTTGTGGAGGGACATACTCAGGAAATTTAGTAATGGGGTTAGACACCTCAACTTCAACGTCCTCCGTGTTGATCCCAAGATCCTCATCATAGATTGGGATATCCCTAATTTCTTCCTCATCCGATTCCAGGTTAATAGTTTTTCCCTTTTCCTGAGTGGTGGGCTTATCCTTCGGCGGGTTTCTCTGAGGTGATGTGTGCACCAGTGGTGTTGCATCCTGCTTTCCTTTCTTGGCTTTTGCGCCTTCCTAGGTCTAGGTAGGCCTTGGTCTAGGCGACTGTGGTGACTTGGGTATCTCTGCAACCTCTAAATCAGTTCCCTATGCTTCCATAGCAACCTCTGGCACAACCCCTTCAGCTGTCACTGCTTCCCCAATATCTATGGTTTCTGTCGGTGTGGACATGACACTATCCAACAGTTCTTAGGTATCCTTTGATAATTTCTCAAATGTCGAACTTGCTATCAAAGCTTCAAATAATTCACGGTTCATACATTTCTGAGAGCTCAACAACTTAATGCTCAAAATGCTAAGTGTTCTTTGTTGGGCAGCCACATGTAATTTATAGACCATTTTGAATTCAAATCAGACTGTTCCCCCTAAAATCGGTTCAATAATGCAAGATTGCTGGCATATTTTCAAGGATCTCGCCCATAAATTTCATCTAAAATATCGCCCCTCGCTCCATTTGGCCACTTCTCTATCGTCATATCATGAATAGTGACTTTAATAGTCACTTTCTGGCTGACTTGCATGGTTTTATCCCAGGTAGCGCAACCTTCTACACACTCATGTGGTCTCTATGACATCTCCTCATTCCATGTAGTTCCTTCATCGTGCAGTTCCCCAACTCGGGCAGTGTAGTTTATAGTCCCGCACCTCCTTTCAGCTACCTGGAGTGCTAAGATTGTGCTTCCTTCATATAGTCACCTAGCCAAATCACTAGTGTATGGCTTCAATCGGCTACCATTCACTTTTCCTGGGAAGGGCTCCTCTTTTAACTTAACCAACTGAACTGCTCCATCTTCAGTAATCTTTTTGATGACATAGGGCCCCAGTGAGTGCATCCTAAATTTTCCAGGAAATGTATCAAACTTTCTATCATATAGTAAAATCTGATCATTTACCTGGAAGTTGTGTAGTTTAATGTGCCGATCATGCCATGCCTTTTCACACTCCTTTTGAACTTGTTGATGAAATCCAGCTAGAAATTGGTCCTCTTCAAGCTATTCTAGCTACACGAGCCTCTCTTCCAAGGCTCTGCAGTCTGTCATTCCTATGAGTGTCTCTATGCACATAGTAGGTGCAATGTATTCCATTGGCATCATAACTTCTACGACATACACAAGTCTGAAAGGCATTTGCCCAGTCAACTTCTTGCAAGTTGTTCTGTAGGCCCATAGCACCGCTGTTACATGCATATCCCAGTCACTTCTCTGAGAATTGCAGACCTTTTTCAGTGCATTCTCTAGAATTTTATTGAATGCTTCCACCATCCCATTGGCCTATGGGTGATAAGGCATGCTCTTCTGATGATACATCTAAAATTCTTCCATCAACTCACAGATTGTTTCATTAAGGAAATGCATACCGTGATCGCTCATCAAGATCTTGGGACAGTAAAATCTCGTCAATACGTATTCAAAAATAAACTTCATTTTTGTCGGACTGGTTCATTCCTTAATAGGCTATGCCTTTACCCATCTAGTCAAGTATTCTATTGCGGTGATGATGTATCGCGCACCTGTTTTCTTCCCCGGAGGTTGAATTGGTCCCACAAAGTCAATCACCCATTTCTCGAACAGTTGTAATGTCACCTATGGTGTCAATGGTAGTTCATCCCTCTGCAATGGATTTCCAGTCCTCTGACATGCATCAAAGGCCCTACAATATGCTTTCGCATCCTTATATAGAGTTGGCCACCATAATCTAACACGCAGAACCTTCTGCATTGTCATTTTTCCTGCATAATGTCCTCCTGTAGCTCCTCCATGAGGTTCCACGAGGATGTTGCTTCACTCGAAGTCAGGTACATAGCATCACAATATTTCATCAGACCCCATTTTGTACAAATGTCCTGCAATGATAGAAAATTCTGCCGCACAAACTACTAATTCCTTCTTCTGTTGGCTTGTATACCCTTCTGGAGCAGTCCCTATGCTTAGGAATTGTATGATATCCTCAAAGTGACTGTTGGTGATGCATACCACAAAGAGCTATGCATTAGGTAGTCCTTCCTCCAAATTAGTGGGCTCCTCTCCTGTTTTGATGCGTGACAGATGATCTGGTCCCGCGTTCAATCGTCTAGGCATCACAATAACTTCAAAATCATACTCCTGAAATAATAACAACCACCTGCAGATCTTCCCCCCCAACATAGCCTTATTTACGAATTATTTTAACGTAGAATGATCCATATACATCTTAAAACTTCCAACCAGCAAATAGTGCTTGAACTTTTAGAGTGCATATACCATGGCTAGTCCTTCGCGCTCCGTAGTGGAATAGTTCTTCTAAGCCTTTGACAAATTCCTGCTCGCAAATGCTATAGGATGGTCCATTTTCCCCTCGCCCACCTATGTCAACATGGCCCCTAGAGTGATACAAGAGGCATCCATGTGCACATGAAATTCCTTCTTCCAGTCCAGAAAGACTAGGATCGACGTGGTGACCATTTTCTCTTTCAGCATGTCCAAGCTCTTCTGGAATTCATCACTCCAACAAAATATACCATCCTCTTTCAACAACTTCTCCATGGGTGTGGTGATCTGGGCATAGTTCTTGATGAACTTCCTATAGTATCCAGTATGCCCCAGGGTCGCAAGTAGTTGTTTCACATTCCTTTGTGCCTCCAGGTTGATTATGACCACGATCTTTGCGGGGTCTACCATCAATCCTTGTCTGCACACCACATGCCCTAGAAAGATCCAAAAGGGGACACAAAAATGACACTTCTTAAGATTGAGTGTGATCTGGTACCTTCGACACGTATCCAACATTAAGCGTAGACTTGCCACATGATGCTTGACCAATCCAAATACTGTCCAATTGTCAAAGTACACTTCCAGGAACTTATGAATGAAGTCTTTGAATGCCATAATGACTACGTGTGAAAATATTGCTGGAAAATTCTTCAGCCCAAAAGGAATTATAGTATACTAAAAACATCCCCATTCCCTCACAAAGGTCATCTTGCTTCTATCTTTAGGTGCGATTTTGAACTAATGATACCCAGAGAACCCATCAGTGAAAGAGTATGCTTCTTGGCTACCTACATTATCCAGGACTTCATCAATGAATGGGGTCAGGAAGGGGTCATGCACACAAGCATCATTCATCTTCTGAAGATCCACGCATATCCTTATTGGGACTTGTAAAATTTGAGTATAATATTTGCTGAGATTCATATGCCTTAAATGTTTTATGGTGCAGTTTGGTCATCTCTTGAGAGGGCAATGGAAACAGTTGATGACAGGGACACTGGTGCTCCATTGTGGAAGCATTATGTGGAGCTTTGGCCTAAACTGTTAATACTTTTCTCCAATAGAAGACCCGAGCATAAAAATAATGACATGCAAGTAGAGACTAGTCTACTGGTTCAATAATTCCTCCCATGAGAATATTATCTAGTTTAGCGCGAACCCCTTCCTTATACTTAGGATTAAGGTGGTAAGGTCTTTGTTTTACAGTCTTCATGTCTAGTTTTAGGGTGAGCTTTATGACACCCAGGTCATCTATTATCCCTTTTAGATCAAATAAATTTGTTGGGAACAAATCCTCATATTCGCGAAGGAGCTCAACGACCTTGTCTACTGTCGCATCATCCCAATAGTCCCAAATTTTTGCAAATTTTTGTTCTGCCTCTGTGCCAATGTTGACGTACCTAGTTTTCAACAATGTGGTTATGTAAGGATCCTCTATCCGCATACCTTCAACCTCACAATGACTTTTAGTTTCTGGAATATTAACTTTTCGGGAATCCTCATCTTCTTCTTCAACGATCACATTATAGCATTCTAGTGCATGACTCAATTGGGTAGTCCAATATGGTTGGATCAGGTCCAAAGGATCTTGTGGTATCCTAAAGATCACTGCTTTAACCTCTTGTAGTGTCACGTCAATACAGTCAAACCCATCCTCAAAGCTAAACATCATAAAATATCCTTGGCATAGGATGTCCCATTCCTCCGTGCCATGGAAAAGCTTGGTTTCCAAGTACCAATTCACTGGCATGACACCTAGGGTATGACAAAATATATGCACCCATTCACGCTGGGGCTTCTCAGCATAAGCTGTATTCCATTTAGCTAGGTGGTCATGCAGGTCATCTCATCCGTCATACTTATTTGTCATCCGCTCTTTTGGCTGCCCAAAATGTATTCTCATCATCCTCCTATAGTCGCGCCAATCACTAAAACTATCCTTATGAATACCCCACCATCTTGCAAGTGTAGCACGCAGTACCCAGTCCAAGGCCTGGAAGTGATGTTTCTCTGGTACTCCTCTTTCAAATTCATCCAAAAAGCAATCAACATCAGTTAGCCCATCACAATGAGGCAGATTTCTGACTTTGAATGACACAGAATGCAGTGATTTGGTCATCATATTACAATGCAGTGTCGGGACTTCATGCAGACGGTTCTTCCAATGCTCCAATTCTTCATCTGAATCTGACATGCAGGAGATTTTGTGATCCCATGCAATGCAACTGTCCACTATCAAATTCACCCAATCCTAGTCTTGGGTCGTTATCTTGTAAACTTGATCTAAATCATCATCGCTTTCATAATAGCGCGGTCCCTCCGCCGGATCCAGTGGCACCACTATGCAGAGCAACTTGTTTTCAAATATCATCTTCCGCTTCTTCAGGTTGATTACCCCATTCATGTAAGTGAACCAATCGATTCCAAGGAGCACAGTGTAGGGATTGCTACCATCCACAATCTATATTACCTCAAAATCCACCAGCGTGTTTTCACCCTCAATGTCAACTATGACCCCTTGCAGCCTCCCCATTGGGATAGTTTTCTATTGATTCACCATCCTTAACTGTATAGGAGACCGCTAGAGTGCAGGTCTCCCCATTAACTCCCAGGTATATTTTGGAAAAACATTCACGTTGCACCCTAGATATAGGATAACTTGGTCCATCTCATATTCCCCTATCTGTGCAGAGAGTCTCATCTCCCACCCGATCCTTGCCTTGTGCTTTCTAAGCTTCTTGACCACATGCGGTTCACTAGTAGCGCTATCCTTACTAGCACATTGATTGATCAATTCATGAAGGCCCTTCATATCCTTACTATCACTGAGCAGCTTCATGCAGGTATCCAAGAATGTGGTAAGCATGGACAGGTCCATCTCTTCGATTGGTTTCTCCTGACTTTCGGAGGTAGAGGCCTCAGTGAAGCTTTTCTTTTCTTCCATAAATTTTTCTTTTGTGCGCTCCAAATCAAACCTAGTCTCCTTCTCTGGTGCTTTGCGGATCCATACACCTTCTGCAAGATGCTTCCCTTTATCCTCCTTAGTCATGGTTCTACTCTGAAACATAATGTTTACCTTAGGGTCTTCCTTGCGAGGCTCAGCCCTCATCATCTAGAGGTTCTGCGGAGGCTGCACCACCTTTTCACAAATCTTAGCCAACAATATTTTGCAATCCTTAGTCACATGGTCAAACTGAGTACAATAGTGGCATGACAATCACATCAGATTTATACAATCCCTCGCATAGTGCCCTGGGCCTCCTCAATTATAACAAATCAGCTACCCTTGGCCTCTCCCAGGCCCTCCTCCACCTCGGCCTCGGTCGCGCCCCAGATGTGTTCCCCCAACACCTTGGTATGGAGGTTTCTTTTCTATTTGCATTCAATATGCGGGTTTCCTATCCATCATCAATTCGTAACTTTGACAATTGCGCTCATCATGGCCTACTGATTGACCGAAATTATAGAACAGTTGTTGCGGTGTTTGTAAAAATTTCTGTAGCAAATGGAAATTATCAATCGAGTGTTTCCCCGCTACTTTACATATATCACACCATAGTGCAAGCCCTGCACTTGGCCATGCTGTGGCCTCCAGTCATAGAGGCATTGGTCCTCCTGCTACAATGTAGTTCATGAACACTGGGCAATGATCCTTGTCATGCCCTTGACCCTTGCATTTTATGCACCAAACCTCTTCGTGCGCCTCTAGGCGAGCAGTTTTGTCCTGCTTCAAACTTTTCATTTTGAGACAAAGGTTTTGCAAATGTGCGTGAATCTGTTGAACCCCCAAATTTGGATCTTGCATCGGAATTTCATGCAGTCTCATTGCAATCTCCAAGGCCATGCTTGAGTCGTAATCTTCTGTTGTGATATCGCAACCCTTAGGTGACGCAGGAGCGAACCCACCAACCACTCGCAGTGCTGCCCATCCATTAAATTCATATTGGCTTAATGGATTTTACACTTCAATCTCTGATCTAACTCCCAAGGGGTCTCACCTAGTTTCATCAAAATTTCCTTGAAACCCACAATCGATTGCACTTCAGACTTAGGCCTACTGAATTCTTTATTCAGCGCGGTCTAGATCTCTGCTAGCATAGCTGCCTGGTTTTCATTAGAGTACTTAATGTACCAGGTTAGCGCATGATCCTGCAAAGCACTAACCAATGTCACCTTCTTCATGTGATCATCCATAATTCCTTGAGCTTCCCATGTGGCCTTTATGACGAACCAAAATTGGTCTAGGTCCTCATTCCCTATGCCCTTGAATAAAGATAGTTTTACGGAGTTCGCCATATTGAACAATGGAGGTGGCGGTAGTGTGGGTGATGGAGTGTACGATGGAGGCGAAGATGGAGGTGGTTTGGATGGATGTGATGAGGGTGGAGACAGTGTAGGTATTTACAAGAACTCTCATCCTATCAATTGACTAGCACTCAGGGGAGAAATCTGCGGTGTCCCTTTGTTGTCACTTAAAGGGAGTCCGATCAATGGGCTATACTCAGGACCTTTCTTCCTCCATTCTTGAAAGGTTTTCGCTTCGCGTAGCTCCAAACATCAAGGTAATTGCATAACCCATTGTTCACAAAAGAGTGTCTTAATCCAAGTATTCAGTGATTTTAAATACTTACCTCGCGGTCCTTTGAAGAAGCGGTGCTCTGCTTTGTTGTAACTCATAGAGGTATCAACCGCAAACTCGGTCACAAATCCTCCTATGATGCAGTCGAGCCAATGGTCGACAGTGCATGCGATGTTATGTTTAGAAACTTCTGACCTTCTCACTAGCTCCAATGTCCAAACAATCAGCTTGTCAAGCCTCCACCTTCCTTGACCATCTGCCAACTTCGTGATCCACTTGTATAACTCAACCAGGATGGAACAAAAGAAGGTTTCATGTATTTCAGTGTATAGGTATTTGTCCAACCAGTCTTCTTTCGTTAATTGTGGGTTCTTGTTTTCTTACGTCACGAATTCGTGGATCATTCTATCCAACCAAGTTTCAATTTCTTTCTTAGATGGATTCCAATGATATGACATCACACATCTCTCATGCAGATCTTGGTCCCAGAAATGAAACCATTTGTTGGCTTGATGGGCCCTAAGCGAGGTTCAACGTTAGTCAGCCAAGAAAATCCCTACACTACTAGCCCTTTCTACATCAGCCTGTGGAGCACGGACCGAAGTCTCACCCAAAGCAGTATGGGGGATGAATGAACCAAGTTTCTGCACCCCGAGATGATCGTGATGTCGGTCTATACTTCCTGTTCTTGCCTTTGTGTAGGTCGATAAGCCTTTAGGGCTTATCGATGTCCCTTCTCTTCTATCCTTCAATACCTCCGTGAAGGTACTCGATTGATCTTCTTGTAGCCCTAACCCGAGGTCTAGGAACTTACGTGCCTTTGTGACTATGTTATTGTATATGTTTCCAAGTTATCTTAAGTGTTACCTAATCTACCATGCATTTTACAGTTACCTTCGAGTAATCCTTTACTCTTGCTTGCATTCAATTAATAAATATAATCAAATACATTCGCGCAACAAATAAGCATTATAATTTAAACCTAGATCGTAACATAATATAATCATAAGCATTAAACAGAGACAAAATACAGAGTGATTGTAGAATAATTCTCCTTATTGATATCTCAAGTTCAGTACAAACCCTATCCACCCTACGCACACAACTCCAGGGGTCTGCACGCTCAGCTGCAAAGCCTCTATCTACGTTAAGACTCGAGAACACTTAGAAATTCTTACCCAAAATCATTCTTTTCCTTACTACTCTCTTAGAATATTCTAAGACTCCCTTTTTATACAATCCCATGGTCTGCAAACCATGGGTAGATATTTACAGTCGACATGAGACTTCAAAAAACAAGGGCGGACAATCCTTTGACCTCTTCATGCTTCATGATGACAAAATGTGGAGGATTTACATCTTTATTACAAAATTTGGGCCTTCTACCCCAAAACATGCGCTTTTAGTCCCAAAACTGGCTCTTGGGGGAATCCGTTCCCAACATAATGCTATAACAATATGCACAAGTTCCAAGTATGTATTTGATATGTTGTTGCCTATGTGTGAGGGTTGGTAGGGCTATCTTAATGGCTTAACTAGTCCATGATGAAGGATGCTCAATCTGCTGCAGCAAATAGAGAATCCCCTAAATAGTGAACTAATGCAGAACATGATAAGGTGTGACAACGTTTCAATAAGGTGCAACATGATGTTGAATGCTGCTGCATAATGATTGGCATCATGATGAAGTGTAGTGTAACATGTTGTGTGTAGCACTTGGTAACAAAGTGCAGTAGAGTGATAATAAATGCTACAATGTGATGCAACATGATGGACACTGTGAGGTACAACATGATGCAACACAGGTAGGTGAAATAAGAAGATAAGTTACAACACAAAGATTAGGTGCAACATAGTGAGGTATAGAATGGTGATGGAGTCACCTTGGATTAGTGGAAGTATTTTACCTTCACCTAAGCTCAGATCAACTATCTCATATGCCATCTTCCTAGAGAAGATCTCTACTCTTATTTAGATAAGTCAAACGGTTGACTTCTAATGTATATGTACTATCTCTCTCTCTATTGAACTATTGAAGAACATATAAAAAGAATTGATCAAGGGTTTCCCCATATTGGGGTTTCTCCTTGGTTGGTGCCTCATCTTGTGTCCTCTTGTCTTGGGTTGTCTTCTACGATTTATGTTTATGTTTGATCAACAATTTATTATTATGTTGATCTGATTGCTAATCTGGAAAAAATATTGAGCTAATTGGAAAAATTGAAATAAATTGTTCTAAGCATAGAACATACCAAAACATACCATGGTATCGGAGCTGAGGTGAAGACAAAGCCCTAGCAAGAGTGAAAGTGCAATCACTAAAGATAGTTGGAAAGGAAAAAATAATCAATGGGTTCCTCATCCCTCTTCAAATTCACCAAGGGTGAATTTGAAGCAAAAGAGATAATCAAAGTGGCACAGTAGAAACATCTAGTGGCCTACCTATAGGTCACTTCAATGAGAAGTCTGGATCTAAGGATGGAAGGAAAGGCAGATGCTTTGCTTGCATTAAGTTTGGCCATTATGTGATGGTGTGTCTAAATAGAAGGGACACGTCACTTGATGGCGATAACAATCATTCCAGGGGTCGAAGGAATGACAGGTACAATGGCAAGGGAAAAAGGAATGTAGGCCATCTGGGAAATGATCGACTCTTCAAAGAAGCTAGGATCTCCAGGTATGAAGAATCAAATGTTGTTTTGGATAAGCAAGAGGAGTTCAACCCTCTTCACTACCTCTCCTCCGGACACTTTAAAAGTGGTATATTGATAAGTGGTGCTTCAAGGCATTTTCACCGGACATAGGGAAATTCTCTCTAATATGAGAGAGAAGGAAACAACTTGGAGATTATTCTCAGACATGATACCACCTATCCCATAAAGGGTGTAGGGAATGTTACTCTTCACTTGGATCAAGGTAACTCAATCTGAAAGTTCTTTATGTACCTTATCTTGGGGTCCATTTCAGTAATGGAAGACATTCATCAATGAAAAGGTATGTATTTGAAAAAGAAGTTTTTAAAGATGCTTTTGAGTTCAGGGTTGGAAATTTGTATTAAGTTGCAAGAAGTACATTGGGGACCATGTCAGTTGACACATATCTTCCATAGCACCAAAGGTCTTCTTATTATGGGGCCCTACCCGATGTGATTCAGATGGTGGCAGGGATGCTTGAATTCAAGAAGAACATGAAGGTACATGTCTGAGATGTACCAAATGAAAATATTACAAGGGGACCATTCCTCACATGTAGAAAGTCCACAGGTTTGGAACAAGTCAAGAGGTTTGAGATTCATGATCAGGAATATCATGTATGCAAGTTGAAGAAATCTCTCTATGATTTATAGCTTACACCCCGAGATTGATATGTTAGGATTGATAACTATCTGATGAAGCTGTGATTCACTAGGAGTGATGTTGATCCAAGCCATTGCTTGAAGGTTATGGATGATAGACCTCTCATACTAGAAACTTATGAGGATGATCTCTTTCTAACATGTGCAGACCCTCTCATTTGCAAAAGTAAGGGGGATTTTGATTCTAAAGTTGGAATGGTAAACGACAAGTCTGTGAATACCTTGATGAATCCTAACTTTAAGAAGTTATGCGATAGTGATGTCAGACCTGATTTGGGAAATGCCTCTAAGTCTCATAAACTCATACTAGCATTGATGTTCTTGGTGAACTCCCATCCAGATATATGTTTTGTAGTTAGTAGGTTGAGATTATAAATGGATGAGCCTCACTGGATTGGTGCCAAGAATATTTTGAGATATCTTCGGGGCACAATCTCTCATGGATTGAGATACACTGCCAGAAATGTGATTATTCGAATGTTGAATGGGAAGGAAGTGTGGAGGATTGCAAGGTCACTTATGGGTGCTAGTTCTCTTTTGGTTTGCTTCGATATCTTGGATGAGAAAGAAGAAAAAAAAATTCCCTGAGCACCGCTGAGACCGAATACATATCTAAGAGTATGACCTCGTGTGAAGCTGCCTGGTTGAGGAAGCTCTTCAGTAAGTTGTTTAGACACATGATGGATACCACCGTGATCTTATGTGACAACTAGATGAGGATTCGATTGTTGAGGAATCCCATATTCTATGATCACTCCAAGAATATAGACATTAGGTACCACTTTATCTGGGATATGGTACATCAATGAGCAAGAAGGCTCCATCACATTGGGACTGATGTGCAAGTCACTGACATTCTATCGAAGCCCTTGGGAAAGGTCAAATTTGTGGCTTTCTGAGAATGACTAAGAGTCACAGAGAGACTCTCTCCTAAGGGTCCTATATGATATGGACATTGAGCTCTGGGAGCTTCAGAGGGCTTGTGGGTACATCTTGGAGAAATACGAAACCATAGGGTGTGTTGGATACCTATACCAATAGGTTTCATATTTCATGATTGGCAAATTCAAATGCCAAATATGCTCTGCTTTGCTGATAAAAAGACCCCATATTTCCAAGACAAGGCAAGGTGTGTACACGCCTTCATGTTTACTAAATTTTGATGAATGGTCCAACAGTCTAAACTAGATCATGCCATGTTTCAATTTTCTGTTGTAGAATAGAGAAAGAAGTCTGTCCAAACTGTTTAATCTTGGCAGACCAATAGTTAGGTAGAGAAACTAAGGTTCCCAACTGCTTAATCTGGGGCCTTGGAAGCAATAAGGGTAGTGCTAGATAGGCAATAAAAAGAAAAGCCAATGGAAAAAAAAAGGCACATAAGGGTCTGCAAGTCCAAGTGCACCCTCCAAGAAGAAACAAAAAATGCTAGGCAAGTAGATGGGTAGGTAGATGGGGTTGCAGAAGATGTTTTCCTTTCAAACTAAATCCTTCTGGTCAAATATAAAGGAAAGCAACACAATGAAGCATGTCTAACTTCCCTTTTTCCTTGTTTTACACTCATTACTAACATCCCTTCACCGGTTGTGTTTATGAAAGAAATTCAAGGTTTTATGATTGGTTCTTGTATCCTTTAAGAGCCACATTTCTTGTGTAAAATTCTTTTCATTTTGATCTACTCCCTAAGCTAAGTTGTTTTCAAATAAACTTAGTGATATCACTCCTCATTCACCCTCTCCCTCCATATTAACCCTTAACTTCTATTATCTAATTCCCTATGTCACCCTTTCCCTACTATTATAACACCATGGTGTATAAACCCCAAGCATTCTATAAATATCCCCCCTTGGCATTTTAGCCATATGATTCACTACCAGGGAATTAAATTGACATCTGGTCAGTTTAAGAACCCAAGCCTTACCTCTTCTTCTCCTTCAAAACTCATTTACCTATTCAACCCTCCATTTTCCTAAGAAACCTTGGAAAAAAACTATTTTCACCCTTTAACCCGCTCAAAAGGCAAAAATACCTTGAAAACCCACTTTTCTGCCTTATCCTAAGTTTGGGGCCTTTATGCGCTTTATACAAAATTACATGAAAAAACCCATTTATCCAAAGTTTGAGCCATACGCGATTTTGCAAGGAAATATATTGAAAAAACCATGATTTTCGCCTTATCCTAAGTTTTGAACTATGCGTGACTTTATAAAGAAATACAAGGAAAATCATACAAATTCATTAATATTTATAAGGGTCCCGCCGGGCACGAATCCCATGAAAAATACTTTTTTATTGCCCGCCCGACGCCGTATCGTCCGCACAGTTCATCAACCCGTCAACCATCCGATCGGGCGCTTTTCATCCAACGGTTGACGTGGATATCG
>APFE031563256.1:23337-35471 GCA_000404065.3 Pinus taeda
ACCCTTACTTCATAACTAGCCTAAAATCTCCACAGAACAGAGACAAACCTTAAAGAGAGAGCCCTCTCTGATCACAGCTGGGCTAGAAGCTGTAATCTAAAGATTGGTTAGTGGTTACCCCGGCCGTATTCCCTTGGGAGTCAAAGGAAACAACCTGGGTGTTAACAGGGTGAATGGTTCAATCTTCCCTTAGTGGTCTACTATGTAGGTGGGATGAGTGGTTCATCCTTCTCCTGCTAAGACATAGTCATAGGGTGAGTGGTTCAGACTTCCCCTAGTGATTTGTTGTATATAGGGTGAGTGGTTCATCCTTCCCCTAGGATACCCTTGGCGACATGAAGGCAAGATGAATGGTTCATCCTTCTCCTACTGAGACATCATACCCATGTAGTATGTAACTCATGGGAAGTACCTCTCATCTAGCCAATGAGTATGGAAATTAGGATAGAGACCATAGTAGTACCAATGGATGCATCGTGTAACTAACGTACTCCCTATGCTAGGATGATATTGATCTGGGATCAATGAAACTAACTTCGGGTCAGTATGAGTGGTTTGAGACGCTCTCTTTTGGAACTAACATTAGGTCAGTAAGAGTGATATAACTCACTCTCTTTTGGAACTAACTTTGGATTAGTAAGAGTGATATAACTCGCTCTCTTTTGGAACTAATTTCAGATCAAGAAGAGTGGTATGAGACACTCTCTTCATATAGGATTGACTTCAGGTCAGTAGAGAATGGTATGAGACATTCTTGATCAATTATTCTTCTTCATGGTTCAATAGAGTAGAGTAGAGCAGTGCAAGGCACTGATGGAAAAGATAGTACAATTTGGTAGATGGATCAGCAGATGGAGTTATCCCTAGTTGAGAGGGAATGTTAAAATTGGAAACTAGGGCTAAACTCCATGTGGGTCATATTATTTATGGCAACCGATATTTTTCTTAGATTCCTCTCATTGAGAGGTGTAGGATTTATCTATAGATAATCCAATTCTGACAATTATTCATGGAGATATGAATTTATTTGTGCTATGGGACAATTCATCAAGGTTGGCCAACAACCAAATTGCCCCCACTTATTCTCAATGTTTTAATACAAATAGAGTTTCCTTTAAGGTCATTTACACACACACTTCTTGTGATATCTTCCTCTCCACTTGTCTTGGGTTTTGGTGGGAGGAGAGATCCTAAGAAGACAATGTTTCCCTAATGGAGATGATGCCCTAAAACACAATCATGAATATGCCCTAAATGTAGGTCTAGAAAAGACTTACAATGCTAATATATGATGCCCTAAATCAGTTGTCACAATGTGCCCTAGCAACAGATTTATGACAAGATCTATGTTGAATAAAGAGCTTTGCTTTGGCCAGAGAAGAGAGGAGCCTAGAAAAGGTTAAGAAAGGCATAGTTTATGCCTCCTTCTAGACTATTTGGAAGCTGAGTTACTACAGGAAGGAGGCCAAGGTCATGATGGGAAATTCTAGGTAATTATAGGTAGGAGGGGAGGCTTGTTTTCAAGGCTAAGATGTATTAGGCCCTCCGAAACAAGGCTGAATATTCCTGCAGCAGCAACGAAGGAAAGGGAGCCTTGTTGATGGTTTCTAAATTGTTTTTGTAGGCAACATGATTCCCTAGACAGGGCCGAGCAAGTGTAGTAGGCAGCCACATTGAAGAAGGACAAACCTAGGTGGTTTGTGGAGCGACTTGTGCATGGAATGATGAGTATTCTCTTTCGTTGATGAGATGCAGATTTAAGAGGACTATTGTAGCTGGAAGAAGGGTGAACATGATTTTTTGGATTCCCTAACCTGTGATCTAATGCTATAACAATATGCACAAGTTCCAAGTATGTATTTGATATGTTGCTGCCTATTTTTGAGGGTTGTTAAGAATGTCTTAATGGCATAACTAGTCCATGATGAAGGCTGCCCAATCTACTACAGAAAATAGAGAATCCCCTAAACAATGTGTTATCACTCAGGTTCTTCCCTGCTTCCTATAGGGAATACGGCCGAGGTAACCACTAACCAATCTTTTGGTTGCAGGTCCTAGCCTATCTGCAACCAGAGAGGGATCTCTCTTTGTAATTTAGCTTTGTTTTGGAGTGTTTTAGGCTAGTTATGATGAAAAAGGTTTGGTTTTAAGTTTGTTGGATGGTGATCTCAGACATAGTTGGGGTGAAAGTATAAAACGATTTTTTCCATTGGGCAATGGAGTTACTAAAAGTGTAATCGTTGAAAGAGTTTTTTGGTGAAAAGGTAGTGCTACAGAGCAGGATAGGCGGGCTAGAAACAATTTTCAAATCTGGAAATGATGGAATGAAGTCAGGGAATGAAAGGCACTCAAGAATCTTTCATTATACTAGCAGAGGGAAAGTGCATGAATATTGTGTAGGAGCAATTAAGGATTCCTAAACAGTATTCAAAATGAAAGAACTAGTGCAAACATGAGCAGTTAAGAATTCATATTCATGACTAATCCTAAAGAAAACATAATTAATAACAGAGATTGAACATAGGGTGCATTCAAACGAATCCTATGCTATTCTTCTTCTCTGTTATCAAGATTATGAAACACACATGAGATTTACAGATATAGAGAACATAAAACACAGTTTAGAGCAACTTATTGTTCCATAGAATGACACAGGAATTCTGCAACAGGTCCTAGAATGGCCAATCCACCTTCAGATGATCCAGAAATAGTAAACTTCAACAACAATTTGTATTAATACAGTTTGATATTTTACAGTGCAGGCCCAGAAAGAAAATCACCAACCCACAATACATCTCTTTTACAAGTATATATAGGAGTTTTTTACAAAATATCCCATAGGGAAATATATGGACATCAATGTATCCATCTACTCTGACATAATCAATAACTATTTGTGGAAAAATCGCACAGCAATAACTGAGGAATTAAAAGCTCTTTACTCGTTGTGGCAGGGGTCCTGTGTGCTGTTGACCTTTTGACTCTGGGTGTCGGTGGGTGACCGCTTCCTTGATATGTTTTCCTGTAGTGTTGTCATGTTCCACCTGGTCTGCGCTTTTGAATATTAACGCGAATTTCACCCACTGTTAATTTGAATTTTCTGGTAGCTGAGCCATATAATGCAATTTTCTCATGCAGACAATAAATAAGAAGAGAATCAAAACTACTTTAGAATTTGAAGCAGACTTTGCCACCAATCCTCAATTGGCAATTGATGTTTTAATTTGTATAATGTTTCATCAGCTTCATTGTATGTATAGTAATTCGGCCAAACTGGAAAAAGGTGTGCTACCTCATGCTCTATGTAAAACAAATCCTCCAGTTTGTCATATAAACTCTTCCCTGTGGGGGGGACTGCTTCTTCTGTACTGCTTGATGATGCTGTGATTTGATTTTGTACGAAGGTACTCAGCCTGTTTGCATACTGTTCTTGTTTTAGTAGCCTTCCAGCATTAGTAACTAGGTTGGGTAAACCTTTGGTTTGCAAATTTGCAAGCCTTTGTCTAAAATCATTTACCTCTATCTACATTTCCTGGCATTTCCTTTCTATAGTTTGGACAAAATTCCTCATGGTCAACACTTTCTTGACTCTCACTATAGTCTCTGTCCTGTTCTAGATGTTTAGTGTTGCCAGCTGGTCACCAGTGCTAGTATTCAAAAAGTGAATTAATTGATTGGCTTTCTCAGGCTTATTTGCTAGTAATGTTCTGGCTTTATGAGTTTCATGCTGAGCTACAACCATCATTTCTATTTGGTCAAAAATGGTTTGTATTCCTATCCATTTTTCAGCAAGAGATTGGCCAATTTCATTCCACAAAATTGTTTTTATCTCAGTCAGGGTTCTATGGAGAGTGAGGTCTTTCTCCAAGGCCTTTATTTTATTTTCTAGGGCCTTTGCTTCCCTGTTTTTCTCAGCGACTGTCATCTTTGAATTATCATAACTAGCCTCAATCTTGGCTAGCTTTTCTTTGGTTTCCTTCATCTCTGCCATTTGTAATTCTAAAGCCTTAATCTCTTTCATCATGGCCTCCATGCTCAAGTTGGCCTCTTGTACTGCTGCTGCTGTTGGATCTGCTGAAGTTGATGCACCTGCTGCTGAAGTTGATGCACCTACTGCTGAAGTTGAACCTGGGGGAGGTGCTGCTGTAGTAACTGTTGTTGAAGGAACTGTAACTATTGGAGTAGTTTGGGATGGTTGAGGGGCCAACTCTGGCTATTTCCCTCGTTGAGATCCCTCCAATGCTTTCTCTGTTTCTAATATCCTTTGATTCATCCTCATGAGTAGACTTACCACATCCTCTACTTCCTGTTGTTGCACTACTTTTGTAGTTTGAGGATGTATGGTGACTGGCAGCTTCATTTGCTTTCTTAGTGTTGTTATGTCTTCCTCCTTTTTTCTAATTAAGGCCTGTGTGCCTTTGGGATCTTTGGGATCATGTCCCAACTCTATGATGATCTCCTCCAAGGATTTTATCCTATTATCCTTGGCCAAGGATGAGGCTTTTTCCAACTCTAATTGGGCAGAAGTATTATATAAGGAATTATGCAATCTGTGGGCCAGTAGAGCCTTGTCTGCCAGTGTAGAATAAACCATTTCTCCCGTCTGCTTACATAACTCAATCTGGTCTAAAGGATGTATATCTTTTGCTAGGACCTCCAGATTGCTTCTGATGTAGTCTACAGCTGACTGTTGCTGTTGTGTAGTAGGCCTGAAGTGTCTGAGAGTCATCTTCCCAGCTTCTATATCATAGGTTTCCATTAGCCTTTACTGATTTGTTGGTGCCATTCTCATTAATTGGTTGTAAAGCTTAAACCTTATTGGCTCATTTCTAGCTTTAATATCTATGAATGCCTTTTTTATATCTGAGCCCCTTTGGGTCTGCTGTTTGGAGGATGAAAGCTCCCCACCTAGTTGTTTCTCTTGCTCCTGCTGAAAGGAGCTGGCCGATGTTTCCGAAATAGGAGGGATCTGCTGCTCACAAGTCCCCTCACCTCTGATGTTTCCTATGGTCTCTTCTGTGATTTCCTCCTCAGCATAGGGGTTTAGCCTCTATCTTGTTTCTCCTTGTTAGTCCATGGATGTCCCTGTGGGTGTACCATCTGTTCTGTCCCTCTTTTTACCTCTTTCCTCATTATGAGGAGTTTGCAGCACAGGGATTTCAGGTGCCTTTGTTTGTGTTAAAGGGATTTTCTCTTGACCCTTTTTCAGATTTGAGGATGGCTTCTCCTCCATTGTGATTTGTTGTTTAGAATGCTCAATTTCCTTGCCCTTTTCTGCTGATCATATGGCCTCCTTAGCTGGCTGCCGTGAAGTAGCAGTTGATGTGCTTGCTCCCACTGGTTGAGGTTGTGTGAAGGTGACCTCTTTATAGGGCGCTGAAGGCACTTGACAGGTACAGGTCGAGCTATGGAGTTGGGATGCGGAGTCGAATTACAGGTTGATAGGCTATATAAGCTCCGGAAGGTGATTTGTTTGTAAAAGTGCATGCACGTTGTTTCCTCAGCAACAGTTAGAAATAAACCAAAAATAGTTGTTTTCACGACTTTTAACCAATTTTTGGAATTTTGGCGCTTTTGGCGCTTTTCTCGGATGACGTCATCATGACGTATTTTTGTTGTGTAGCGGGTACGGGAGATGACGTGGTAGCTGATGTAGATGATGACATGGCACATGACACGGTGGCAGAGTGATGATGTCAGCGGGTGACATGGCGCAGGTACAGTGCAGTGGCAAGTGACATGGTGGCAATGTCATGTGGTGACGTAGGCAAGCGGGGAGGGCAGTAAGAGGTTTGTGTTAGACCGCTTTTGGTACAAGAGTGGTATGTGTTAGGGGCAGCCCGATGTAATAGGATGTCGACAGTTGTCCCGGTGTATGACGGTGAAACCGTCGACCATTGGGTACTATCGTACTGCTACGAAGAGGTGCCCGATACGCATGCGGACCATCGGATCTGGGAGAGCCGATCCTACGGTGGACGGGAAGGAAAAACAATCAGAGCTTAATAGATGAGCACGGCCGATAAATGTCAATTTTTCACGGCTTCGGGTGGGTTTTATACTTTAGGTTAAGGATTAATGTTTTTGGCGTGGGAATGTGGTTATTCGTTTAGCCAAGTATTAAATGAAATCCATAATAAAATGTATGTGTGGAGGGTGATAAGGTAAAGTTATTTATTTAACAGGGTGTTAAATAAATCCTAAGGGTAAGTGAACGCGGAAAGGTTAACATAGGGTCCCAAATGGACCTAATGTTTCCCGACTTTTAGTATTTGGCTATAGTTTCCATGGGGTGGAATATTTAGTATTTTTTGGGGTTTTTATATAGTTTCTTGTAGAATAGGGGTGGGGAAATGATTTAGGGAGCTAGATAATAGGGTTAGATGTTAATATGAGTTCTATGGAATGAAAATGAATGGATGCATGCTAAGTTTATAGAATAGAAACTTGAACATAGGGAAATGAATGGATTGTGGAAAGATCAATTTTACACAAGAAATGTGGCTTCTTTTCACTAAGTCAACTCAGATGTCAACTTGGTTTTTAACAAGAATGGAGTGAAATTGGACTTTTGGGCAGATCCCAAGGTCCTTGAGGGGATGTTAGTGAATAATTTCTAGAGGAATGAAGGGGAAGTTAGTCATGCTTCCACTGTTGTACCATCAAACACTTTCCATGGTGTCAATGCCATAGATGAGATGAGTCCTTGTTGACAAGATAAAAAGTAATGATAACCTTGTTTCTGCAACCTCAAACTACCTACCTAGCCTAATACACCTAACATTTTTTCTTCCTTTGCATTGGGTGCACTTGAACTGGCAAACCCTGATTGTTTTCTTTTTCTTTTGACTGTCCTCCTATCTAAGTGTACCCTTATCTCTTCCAACGGCCCAGATTAAGCAGTTCGCCTCTTTAAATTCTCTACCTAGCTAGTCATCTGCCAAGCTTGAACTATTTGGACATGTATTCTTTCTCTATTCTACAACAACAATTCAAACATGGCATGGTCCAGATTGAACTGTTGGGCCATCCATCAAATGTACTAAGCAGCAATACCTCCACATGGTAATCTTGCAAAATAAGATAGCAGTGGCATTTTGACTAGCCACTTTCCTGGTCTTTGGTTTGGGGTTCATTTTCATTATTTTTTCTGACCACTTGATTTTCTTGCCTTTTGATTATTCTTTTAAGGCATACCCTCTTTTCATCTTTTAATCTTCTTTGTCTGTATACAAAATATGGAACCTCTGCAGCATGAAGGGATGAACATATTTAGCACTTCCACTGTCAATCATGAAAAATGAAACCTATTGGTATAGGAATCTAACAATGGCTCCACTTGGGGATGGCTTTTCCTGGTGAAAAGCCAAGAAAAGCAGGTCAGATTGCCTTATTTTTCAATTCTTGTTGTATTGTAAAACTTCCTTGTCTTGGCGACCTTTGATCTGAATCTTTGTAACCTATATGTAGTACTCTTTAAACTGATCTGTGCAAAAATTACAGCTTTGTCTCTTGTTGGTTTCTTTGAGTGCTTATCATTATCTTCATATTTCCCAAGGCTTCCCTCTGATTTGTTTGTGGTACGTTTAACATATACACCAAACTCGGTCTAATTACTTGACTTTTCTTCAAAATTTGCTGCATTTGGTTCCCTATCTAACTGCTGTAAATGAAAAATGCTGAAAATACAAATATTTATGTACAATATGTAGTTGTGTTATGTTCATCAAAGGGGATCAAAATAATGTTTGAGCATTCTCCCATTGACTGGGCCTTCTTCAGTATCTGTTCCATCCAAAATCTTGAGGAAATAAGTGTTGTTACCTTGTACAGCTTGAATGACAAATGGTCCTTTCCAAAGAAAATCAAATTTGCCATGTTTCCCTTTATCTTCCCTCCTAGAGTCCCATTTCAGCACTTTGTCTCCTATGAAAATGTCTTCAGCTTTTGTTCTTTTATCAAAGATCTTCTTAAGTTTATCTTGTAGTATCTGAGTTCTATGATATACTTCTTCTCTTGTCTGTTGCAAGTGTATAGTTTGATTGATCCTTCTCTGAATGTCATTAGGCTCTGCTTGTATTTCTTGCAGCAACTTGATCATAGGGATTCCTAAAGAAGAGGGGAATCTTGCCTCCATTCCATAAATCAACTCATATGGGCTTGTTCCAATGGATATTTTGGTGGTCAACCTATCTGCCCATAGTGCATTGACAAGTTTTTTGTGCCAATTCTTTTTATTCTCTTCCAGGATCTTTTTGATAATGTTGACGAGGCTCTTGTTAAATGATTCAACTAGACCATTACCTTGAGGGTAATAGGATGTGGAATGACCTAGGGTAATATGGTATTTGTGACAAAAACTGATCAATCTTTTGGACTTAAAGGCAGCTTCATTGCCTGTAATGATCTTTTCTAGACAGCCAAATCTAGATAGAATATTGGTCTCTAGGAATTGTATGATGATTGAGTCATTAGCTTGCCTACAAGGGATGGCCTCTATCCACTTGGTAAAGTAATCTGTGGCTGTCAAAATCCATCTATGCTAGCCAGAAGATGAAGGGTGAATCTCCCCAATGAAGTCTAAACCCCATTGTTGAAATGGTCTTTCAGTTGAAATAGGTCTAAGGGGCAGGGGCAGCAGCTTTTTCTTGCCTTCAAAGATTTGGCATTTATGGAAAGACATTACAAATTTTCTAACATCAGCAAATAGGGAGGGCCAATAAAACCTATCCCTTAGGATTTTATCAGCTGTTGATTTCCAATACAAGTGTCCTCCACAATCTCCTGCATGAAATTCCTTGAGGACTTTGTCAGTTTCATCCAATGTTAGACAATTAAGAAAAATAACTTCATGATTTTTCCAAAACAAAACATTATCTAAGATGCAAAACTTTGAAGCTTTCATTTTCAAGAATCTCTTTTTGGTTCTAGATAACCCTAGAGGAGCTTGCAGGTTTAACAAAACAAAACATATGCCAGTGTACAAAGGTGATTGTAAGAAGGCTTGATTGATCCGTGGAGTCGCCATCTCCTGCTTGTTATCCAATTCATTGATGTCTAGGGCTTGAAAGTTGGTTTCAGTCATTAGTTTAGCTAGCCCTTGTCCTTTTATGAGTTTTGTTGGCTTTATCTCAATGTCATATTCTAAAATGTTGGCTATCCATTTGCCTCTTTTGCCTTCAATTCCTTCTTGAGTAAGAATGTCTTTAACCACTGCATTAGGAACATAGGCAATTATATGGGAGTACAAGATATAGACTCTAAAATCTTTTATGGCCTTCACAAGGGCATATGCCAGCTTTTCCATGATTTGGTATTTGAGTGGGGCATCTTTGAGTGCTTTGCTGAAAAAAGCAATGGGTTTCTCATACCCTTGGTCATCTTTTTGCAATAGGACAACAGCAATTGTATGCTCAGAGGCAAAGGAAAAGATCATAAAATATTTATCAAACCTAGGACTTGTAAGAACAGGAGTTTTTGTCAAAGCTATCTTGATTTCCTCAAAGGCCCACTTGGCTTCTATTGTCCACTTGACTTTAGAATCTTTCTTGAGCATATTATTCAATAATCTTATCAGCTCAGCCAGATTGGGAATGAATCTTATTAAGAAGTTAATCTTACCTAAAAACGCTTGTAGTTCTTTGATGTTTCTTGGATAAGGCACTTGAAGGATAGCTTGAATTCTATCTGGGTCAATTCTTATACCATCTTTTGAAATTATGTGACCTAGGAGTTTGCCCTCTTCTAGGCCAAACAGTGATTTCTTTGGGTTTAATGATATGCCATATTTTCTGCAAATTAGAAACACTTATCTGAGATGTTTTAAATGTTCTTGGTCTGATTTTGAGAAAGCAGTGAGATCACCAAGGTAGATTACTAGAAAATCATGGATTTCCTTAGCAAAGGCTATGTCCATTGCCCTCTGAAAAGTGGCTCCTGCATTCTTTAATACAAAAGGCATTTTGACATATTTGAAAGTTCCCCAGGGGGTGTTGTAAAGGCTATTTTGTCTTGGTCATCTGGGTGAACTAAAATCTGATTGAATCCCGAGAAGCTATCTAATAATGAAATCCTTGAAGCCCCACTACCCTTTGCACGATATGGTCCATTTTTGGTAAGGGGTAGTGCTCTTTGAGAGAGACTTTATTCAAATTTCTCAAGTCAACACAAAGTCTTATCTCTCTAGTTTTCTTTCTAGTGGGTACGAGATTTGAGATCCACTCTGAGAATCTGATAGGTGCTATGATTCCGACTTCAAACATTCATTTAACTTCTCTTTCCATTAGGGGAAGGAGGACTGGATTAATCCTCCTTAGCTTTTGTTTAAAAGGTTTCTGGTTTTCTTTCAAGGGTATTGTATGTTGGATAACATAAGTGTCATAGGGTTTGAGGTCCTCATAGCTCCATTCAAACACATCCTGGAACTCTTTAAACAATTCAATGTATTTCAGTTTTTTGTCAGGAGGTAATGTTTTAGAAAGTTTTATCATTTTAGGATTTTCTATGGTCCCAATGTTACATTCCTCAATTTCTGCATTTAAGGGTTGCATTTTTGGCTTTCTATGAATGTCATTTGAATCAAAAATATCTTCTAAGGGAGTCAAACCTATGGGAAGGAAATTATCCTTTAGTTCAATTACTTCAGATTCTTCCTCAATCATTTCACCAAAATCTGTTTGTTTTAGCTTTTGTAAGTTTGTACAATCAAAGGTTGTTGGATGCAAAATCAGATTTGTTGTTTCAACTGATATACCTGGTTCAACTTTATCAACTTGCTGTTGATCATCAATAGTGCTTGTGTCTATGTTTATATTTGAGAATTCTTATTTCATTGTCAAGAAGTTATTTATTTGGGTGTCATTCTCAAATACTTGCTGTTGGTACCATTCTATGACCTGTTTTTCCCTAAACATGACCATTACCTACCTCTTTTCATCATTTATCCCTCAAATGCCTTGGAAATTGATTAATTAATAGTTTTATAGTTGTTGAATTGCATTTAAATTGATTTAAGGGTTTTGTGTTAATAAATTAGGATTTTTGGGAAAAATAACTACAGGAAGTCCCAACAACCTGTAAATGGCTTATCGTTTGACATGTGGCATGACAGCTAGGCCAGAGCGAAAGGTATGGGCGAAAAGTGGAATGTCCAAGCATGGACAAGCACCTATCCCATAGCAAAAACCACCCTCCTACATGCGCGGTCAACGCCTGGTCAACTATGGCATGTTGGCACAAAGGCAGCAACAGCACACAGTCACAGTTCAATCCGATTTTTAGTTGTTTCCTTGTTTTTTATGTGCGTAAGCTAGGATAGAAACATTTTGCGTTTTTGTAAAAGCAGCAATAGCCGCCCATGGATGAACATCCATTTTTCAAGGGATGTGAACCGTATGTAATTATAAGGCCGAACCTGGTTATATGTTAGTTTACCTTTTTACGTTTTTACATTTCTTGTCTGAACAAAGCTTTGATTTAATATAAATAACACTACATTATAATCTCCGTGTATTGTTTTGATACTGTGATCGTGGAATAACAATCTCAGTGTACCAAGAACGCGGACGGGCCCTGCGTACATGGTATACCGATATCATTTTAATTGCATTTACATTGTTATTTTAATTCCATTTTACAGTCAGAGCATTTGATTCATTTGATTGATATTTGAAACTGATATATGCACAGGGATTTAATTGATGTTTATATTCATGTGTTTATGAATGCGCTGTTATATGTCTATGCATGCCCTTGAATAGACCATCATCTAGATCGTGAATCATATCCTGTAAGGGATGCGATCCAGGGTTGCTTTGTAAAGCACTGTTATGGATTGTATGCTTAATATTTTTACTTTGCATGCTTGTAATAAATGATTCATGAATGTTGGGTACCATTAAACAGCGGTTTTATGTTTGGTGTCTCTGTAAGGGGACCGAAACCTTTAAGCACAGTGATACACAGCATGTTATGAGTTGAATCTTAGCTGATAATGATACATAGTTTGATGCTTAGTTAAATATTTGATTGATAGTTTAATATTAGATCAAGTCACAGCATTGTAATTAGGAAGAATAGGCTTAGATTAGATCCTTTATGTCTATATATTTTAGGCACACACCTCTAAGTCTACG
>APFE031563256.1:38989-74777 GCA_000404065.3 Pinus taeda
CAAGTGTCACAAGGGCTGAGATAGGCAACCTGTTAGAAGAATTTAAGACAGATTTATTAAGCACAATAGGGAACCAAATTGACACTTTAAAAGCCAAAAAGAAACAAGAAGTTGAAGATCAGGTAATGGCTATTTTCTACCCCAAGTGCCGGAAGAAACATGCATTAAAGGACTGTCCATTAGACAGCATTCAAGTTTGTGCTTTCTGTACTGAACATCATGATATATTTAATTGTCCTAAAGTTAAGGTTTTGCAGAACTATAACATGGCAGCCAATGCAGAGATGGAAAACATATATTACATGGGCGCAAAAAGACCATGGTAGCCAAGGCCAGCACCTCAAGGTATGTTCCCAAATCAAAACTTGCAATTTCCTGTGAATGATCAGATGTATGCACAGAATTCATGGAATGTACCCATGCCATGGCAGCACCAAAACAACCCACAGAAACAATGGAGACCATCTCAACAGTATTCTCAACCTTATCCTACATATCCTCAATCATACCCACCATATCCACAACCATACCAACAATATCCACATCCTCAAAAATATCAGCAGTATCCTCAGCAAGCTGTTTATCCACCTCAACCTACTCAACAAGCATTGCCTGCTCCTTTACCAATAAATCCACCACAACTCCAATTTCCAGCTAACTCACAACCTTCCAGACCCACACAAATTCCTACTCAAACTGTCCCAAATCCGAATAATAGAGCAGAGAGGCCAGCCTACAATATAGAAGAGGGAACTTCATATTCCACACTACCTTTGTAGAACATCAACTTAAGGTCTGGCAAGGTACTCCAGAAAGATTCTCCAATAACATATAGGCGAGAAGAAAACATAGAAAATGAAAAAGAGATAACAAATCAAAAGAAATCAAACGATGACATCAGTGATAAGAAAATGCAACAATTGAATCCACCTTTTCCAGACCGATTGGTCCAAATCAAACCTCCATTGTCTATACCACAGTTTGATGTCTTAGATGAGCTTAAAAATGTCTACATAAAATTCCCGTTACTACAAGCTATAAAAGACATTCCTATCTACACTAAAGCCATCAAAGACATGTGCCTTAAGAAGCCTTCTAGAAAAAGGATTGATCCTCAAACTATTCATGTCATAGGACATTTAGCAGGACTTATGACCAATACCATTTCCATAGAGAAGTATGTTGATCTTGGAATTCCCAAAGTAACCACCATCATTAACAACATACAAATTCCAAACACTTTGATAGATATTGGAGCCGCAATTAATGTCATGACTCTAGACACCATGAGAACACTTCAGCTTACCAATCTGCAACATACAACAATTGTTCTTGAACTAGCTGATATGTCTAAAGTGATTCCTGAAGGGATTTTGGAAGACATAATTGTCTCACTGGACTCTTGGGAGTATTCGGTGGACTTTTTAGTCCTCCAACCCAAATCCAATTTAGGAGGACACCCTATCATTCTTGGTAGGCCATGGTTAGCGACTGCTAATGCATTTATAGGATGTCGATCTGGAAACATGATCATTTCGAGAGGGACTGAAAGAAAACAACTCACCCTCTACCCATTGGCACAATCACCAGCAATAACACATAATTTGTGGCTTGATGACAAATTTAATGACAAAAACGAAGTACAACCCCTTTTTAGCATTGACCAAATCTATGATTTCCAAGAACATGACAATAATGATTTGGTAGAACTATTTCTTGCTCAACCAGATATTTCTGAAAATTTGAGACATGACCAATATCACGCTGTAGATGTACTTTTAGCTCAAAATTTTCAGGAAACATGCACCATCCAATCTTTGCAAACCACCTTTCATGAAATCTTTCTAGTTCAATCCATCACCAACACTCAGAGTCAGGTTATAGAGATCAATCCAAGGAAAACTTTGAACATAGGCAATCATTTAGACTCATCTCAACAAGAAAAATTAATCCAACTCTTGAGGAAATACCAGAAAGCCTTTGCTTGGGATTATACCGACATGCATGGCTTCATCCAGACACATGCACTCACCATATTTACACAGACAACACTATCAAACCAGTGAGGCAACCACAAAGAAGAATGAACCCCATGCTTCAAGATATTGTCAGAGAAGAGTTGCAAAAATTATTGACAGTCAATTTCATATATCCTATTTCTGACAGTCAGTGGGTATCCCCATTGGTTGTAGTGCCCAAGAAAAATGGTAAGTGGCACATTTGTGTTGATTACCGACAACTGAACAAATCCACGCTTAAAGATTATTTTCCACTACCATTTATCAACCAAGTCTTAGACACCCTCGCTGGAAAATCATCATTCTCTTTTCTTGATGGTTTTAGTGGCTACAACCGGATAAGGATAGCTCCAGAAGACCAAGACAAAACCACCTTCACCTGTCCTTGGGGAACTTATGCTTACAATGTTTTGCCGTTTGGACTTTGCAATGCTCCAGCTACATTTCAGAGAGCTGTACTAGCTATTTTCGCTGATTTAATTCATGATTGTGTTGAAGTGTATATGGATGATTTTTCAGTATACGGCAATTCGTTTGACCATGCATTAGAAAACCTTGAGAGAGTTTTAAAAAGATGTATTGAATCTAACCTGTCCCTCAGCAATGAGAAGTGTTTTATGATGTTGAACGAAGGGATAGTCTTAGGCCACTATATTTCCTCTCAAGGGATCACAGTTGACCCAGCAAAGAACCAGATTATTGTTGATTTACCAATACCACAGAATCAAAGAGAGGTAAGAAGTTTCCTTGGGTACGCAAGCTATTATAGAAGATTCATTGAACATTTTAGTAAGATAGCTCGACCTTTGTTTAAACTTCTGTCAAAAGATGTACTTTTCAGTTGGAATGAAAATTGCCAACATGCATTTGAATTGCTCAAAAAGAAATTATCAACTGCACCAATCTTGAGAGGGCCTAATTAGAGCTTACCATTTCATATTTTTACAGATGCATCTGACACTGCAGTAGGTGCATCATTAGGCCAGAAAGAAGAATCTTGCACTTATGCCATTTATTTCATTAGCAAAAATCTAACACCTGCAAAGTTAAACTACAAGGTCACAGAGAAGGAAACACTTGCCATCATATATGCTGTAAACAAATTCCGACATTACATAACTAGTTATGAAGTCTTTGTGCATACTGACCATTCTGCCATAAAACATTTAATGAACAAACCAATAACCAGTGGCAGAGTTACCAGATGGTTACTATTGTTACAGGAATTCAACATCACCGTGTTAGATAGACCAGGTAAAGAGAACCAAGTGGCAGATTTCCTCTCTAGATTGCAAAACCAAGGTGAGGTTGTTCCAGTTGAAGATTCTTTCCCCGATGAACATTTATTTGCCATTTCTATAGTCAATCCTTGGTACGCTGATTTGGCTAATTACTTGTCTACAGGAAGGACACCTCCACACTTTACCACAAAGGAAAGGAAAAGACTAGTTAAACAAAGTGCTAGATATTCATGGCTCAATGGCGATCTATTTTACACTGGCTATGACATGATCATTCGAAGATGTGTAAGAAATGATGAAGTAATTGATATTTTAAAATCTTGCCATGATGAACCGTGTGGTGGGCATTTTGCAGCTAAGCGGACAGCGTTCAAAGTTCTAACTCTTGGATACTACTGGCCATCCATTTTCAAGGATGCCAAGAAGTATGTAAAGAGTTGTGACATTTTCCAAAGAATGGGCAGGCCAACAGCTATCGATGAGATGCCTCTTCAGCCCCAAGTTCACCTAGAGCCATTTGAAAAATGGGCTCTAGACTTCATAGGACCTATCAACCCATCCTCCAATGGTAAGAAGTACATCTTAGTATGTACTGATTATGTCACAAAGTGGGCTAAAGAAAAAGCAATGGTAAGAGCCACCGAACACACAGTTGTCAATTTCCTGTTTGAAGAGATTTTTGTTAGATACGGAGTGCCAAGGGAGATAGTAACTGATCAAGGTACCCAATTCACCTCCAAGTTAGTCAAGGACATCACAGACAAATATAAGATCAAGCATAGGAAAAGCACACCTTACCATCCACAGGCCAATGGGCAGGTGGAATCTACAAACAAAACTTTGGAGGGTATCATTACTAAAACTGTTGCCATGAACAGGAAGAATTGGGAAGAAAAGCTCAAAGATGCACTCTAGGCTTACAGAATCACCTGGAAGGATACTACGGGATTTACACCATATCAGTTGGTGTACGACAAAGAGGTAATGCTTCCTATTGAGTTTCAGATCCACACTTTTAAACTGGCTGCTGATTTACAGATTGACTTGGATGAGGCACAAAAAGAAAGAATCCAGCAGCTTAACCAGCTGGATGAAATGAGGCAGCAAGCAGAGGAGACCAGCATCCTCATACAAAAGCAAAGGAAGCAGTGGCATGATGCACATATCAACAAGAAGAAATTCAAGGAAGGTGACTGGGCTCTACTTTTTGACTCTAAGTTTAGAGACCATAAAGCCAAGTTTACCACCCATTGGATGGGCCCCTATGAAATTGTTCAGGTTTATGACAATGGATCTGTGAATCTCACAACTATTGATGGAGAAGGCCATTCCTTTACTGTCAATGGTGATAGCCTGAAACTTTATACCAAGCCCATCAACGAGGAAGATTTTCTACACACAGTTTCTCAACAAAGTGAGGTTGAGATACTGCAGCCCTCAGCTGCAGTCTCCCTACCTTAGTTTATTTTCTTTCAATTTTAAAAAATAGAAATTAAAAAAAAACATAAAAACATAAAAAAAAAACAATAATAAATGGGTTAGATGTGAAAACCAGTTTCTGGCACACTCTAACCTCGAATTCCTACTTGAAAACCAATTTGTTGGCGGGTAAGAATTCTTTTTCTTTATTACTATTTCATGTTTCAGCTGAATATTGACTTGAGGACAAGTCAAAAAATTTTGTGGGGGAGAGGAGCATCAGTATTCTTATATTCTTATCTCTCCATTGTAAATTTTTTTTTTCTCATCATTGTAAATTTCCCAAGCAGTTTGTTCCACCATTCCAGACTTCAATGAATAAGTTGTCTTGTCATTGTTTTATATCAGAGGGACCTCGTTATAAATATTATGCAGGGGGACCTGTTCTGTCCAAGAAGACCATGCTACCAGCACCAGCAGTAATGGGACCTGTTTAGATACACAAAAATGGACCTGTTAAGAGATTGATACTTCAAAATAAAATTACTTCAACACGGCTCAGCAAGTTTCTACAAAGGCAGGATCAAGACTTCATCAAGCACCCAAGCTCAGCAGCACCTGCATGCACACAAAGAATTGCATGAACATCTTCAGCACTGCAGAGGGACCTGTTGCATTCAAACATACCTCAAGGGACCTATTATGAACAACAAAGAAATCAAACAACAGTCAAAAGTTAGCTCTACTCAGCATGTCAATGCAACAACAGTCAAACAGTGTAATGCATTCCTTGTTTTTAACACTTAATTTCTTAGATTAATTTTTATGTTAATTCTAATAGCTATGACTATTATAATTAATTCCAAAGGCACATTTTTCCCATCCTCTCTTATTCCCCTAATTCTTCCCTACTCCAGCCTACTTCCTACTTTAAAATTCATTCACCCCTCACTCCAATATTCCCTAAGCATCCTACAGCCATTTACCGCCATATCCACTTCCTAAATCTACACCTCCCATTAGATGAGTACCAACAGGACACGTGGCAATATTTTTGAAAAAAATTAATAAAAAATAAAAAGGGTAATTATACCAAGGCAAGCGACAGCAGACCTATTCATTATGTTGCATGAGCCAAATGATGATTCACCACCTGACATACATACACCTCTCAGCGCTGCTATCATAACACTTATGCAAGCAATACTATCATTATTCCTCTGTTTTTTAAATTGAATACATTCTGAATCGAGCTTGATGAACAAAGGAGAAAACAGTGGTCGTTTTACTCGTTCTCAGGATTATATACGTTGGTGTATAACTCCATTTACATATGCTGGTGCATAAGCTTCCACAGCAAGGAACGAGGGCAGAGAACGCGTCTAGTTTCGAATCTCATCGAGCTACATAACAAGCTGACCCAGCATTACAGTGAACATAAAGGAGCGACTATCTTAGGTAATAAACCCAGACTTCCTTGTCAAATTCGCAAGTTAGGAAGCTTGACCATAAAAAGAAACAATGTGTCATTAGTTTACCATATTTCTTACTGCAGAGCCTAACCAAGATGTCCAAAACCATCCAGAAGTAGAAAGGAAACGAGGACAAAAACTTATACCATTTTGGTTTAATCAAAATTCTCATTGAAGATGAAATGCAAAGAAGAGGGAAGACATGGAAAGAGTTCTTAGCTGCCAACCAAATCAAGGATGAGGAAGACAAAGAGAAATCACAAGAAAAATCAGGGTTTATGAAAGACATTGATGAGGAGATTCCAGCATCATCCAGAGCTAACAAGATACCCCCACCTGTGAGCAGCATATAGACTAGACAAATGAGAAAGGAAGATGCAAAAAGGGCAGAACAAGACAAACTAATAGTTTTATAGTTGTTGAATTGCATTTAAATTGATTTAGGGGTTTTGTGTTAATAAATTAGGATTTTTGGCCTAAATAACTACAGGAAGTCTCAACAACCTGTAAATGGCTTATCGTTTGACATGTGGCATGACAGCCATGCCAGAGCGAAAGGTATGGGCGAAAAGAGGAATGTCCAAGTATGGAAAAGCACCTATCCCGCAGCAGAAACATCCCACCTATATGCACGGTCAACGCCTGGTCAACTATGGCATGTTGGCACAAAGGAAGCAATAGCACACAGTTACAGTCAATTCGATTTTTAGTTGTTTCCTAGTTTTTATGAGCGTAAGTTAGGATAGGAACATCTTTGCGTTTTTGTAAAAGCAGCAACAGCCCTGAATGATGATTCACCACCCGACGTACATACACCTCTCAGCGTTCCTATCATAACACTTATGCAAGCAATACTATCATTATTCCTCTATTTTTTAAATTGAATACATTCTGAATCAAGCTTCATGAACAAAGGAGAAAACAGTGGTCGTTTTACTCGTTCTCAGGATTATATACGTTGGTGTATATCTCCATTTACATACGCTGGTGCATAAGCGTCCACAGCAAGGACCGAGGGCAGAGTACGTGTCCAGTTTCGAATCTCATTGAGCTACATAACAAGCCAACCCAGCATTACAGTGAACATAAAGGAGCGACTATCTCAGGTAATAAACTCAGACTTCCTTGTCAAATTCGCAAGTTAGGAAGCTCGACCCTCTGCCAAGATGACAAATAGGGTCGAGCCAAATGTATTTGATAGCTCTCAGTACCATGAGGACTGTATTTCGATTCTGAGGGAAATACAGTGGCTACCCTTTTTAGAAAAATTCCATGGAAGAAACGAAGAAGTTGCCAAGAAATTTGCCTTCACGTTTAATGGGGAGAAAGCCTTGATAGGCACTTTCTCATTTAGGGTCTCAGAGGACACCATTGCCCAAGCAACAAGGGTTAGCCCAGAGGGAGAAAAGTACTTCAAAACCAAACAGTTCAAAGAAAAAATCGTGGACCCAATTCATGTCCAAGTCACAAGTCTCAGCGGTCAACTGGAAGAAGGGCGTCCCAAGAAGTTGGCTAATGCATCCTTGGGACGAAATGATTTACATACTTCAAAACTTTGTGACCTGTGAGGGCCGCTACAGCGTTGTCTATTTGTATCACATCAAGTTGTTGTTGCACATAAAGAAACAATGTGTCATTAGTTTACCATATTTCTTACTGCAGAGCCTAACCAAGATGTCCAAAACCATCCAGAAGCAGAAAGGAAACGAGGACAAAAGCTTATACCATTTTGGTTTAATCAAAATTCTCATTGAAGATGAAATGCAAAGAAGAGGGAAGACATGGAAAGAGTTCTTAGCTGCCAACCAAATCAGGGATGAGGAAGACAAAGAGAAATCACAAGAAAACTCAGGGTTTATGAAAGACATTGATGAGGAGATTCCAGCATCATCCAGAGCTAACAAGATACCCCCACCTGTGAGCAGCATAAGGACCAGAAAAATGAGAAAGGAAGATGCAAAAAGCGCAGAACAAGACAAAGTCTTCACCACTTACTCAAGAAGAACGACAAGGGCATCGAAAGTTCAGTTGCAAGAAGAATCTAATGCACCTATACAGATGAACATTCAAAGCAGTGATCATTCACCACTAGGGCCAGGAGCCGATGTAGATATTGAAAGCCATTCACCCCCAGGAGCTGATATAGAGGTCGAGAGTAATAATAAACAAGAAAGAGGGTCACCACCTCCCAGTAAGAAGCAGAAGAAATTAGAGAGACAAATCGAAAAACTAAAAGAGGAGCTCATGGAGGCCAACATGTTAGAGAAAGTTATTAAAAAGGAAAATGAAATGCTCCGTACACAGAGCAAAGAAATTCAAAAGAAAAATGAAAAGTTAAAAGAGCGGGTTAATGAGCTGGAGGCTGAGCAGACAGACATTTGCAAGTGGGCCACCAAGTGGTACAACCAAAAGAAGACCCTCAAGGAAAAGTACAGAAGACTGAAGCAAGAGCTCCATGACCAGAAAGATGCCCAGGTGAAGAAGAACGTAGACACATTACTCAAGGTAGCAGAGGTATAGGCAGGGACCGAGTTTAAAGGAAGCACTTCAGGGTTAGCATGAGGACATGCTAAGTCATTAAGTCGGGGAGAGATGTTGGTACCATTCTATGACCCCTTTTTCCCTCCCAAAACATGACCATTACCTACCTCTTTTCATCATTTATCCCTCAAATGCCTTGGAAATTGATTAATTAATATTTTTATAGTTGTTGAATTGCATTTAAATTGATTTAAGGGTTTTGTGTTAATAAATTAGGATTTTTGGGCAAAATAACTATAGGAAGTCCCAACAACCTGTAAATGGCTTATCGTTTGACATGTGGCATGACAGCCAGGCCAGAGCGAAAGGTATGGGTGAAAAGTGGAATGTCCAAGCATGGACAAGCACCTATCCCGCAGCAGAAACCACCCTCCTACATGCGCGGTCAACGCCTGGTCAACTATGGCATGTTGGCACAAAGGCAGCAACAGCACACAGTCACAGTTCAATCCGATTTTTAGTTGTTTCCTTGTTTTTTATGTGCATAAGCTAGGATAGAAACATTTTGCGTTTTTGTAAAAGCAGCAATAGCCACCCATGGATGAACATCCATTTTTCAAGGGATGTGAACCGTATGTAATTATAAGGCCGAACTTGGTTATATGTTAGTTTACCTTTTTACATTTTTACATTTCTTGTCTGAACAGAGCTTTGATTTAATATAAATAAGACTGCATTATAATCTCCGTGCGTTGTTTTGATACTGTGATCGTGGAATAACAATCTCAGTGTACCAAGAACGTGGACGGGCCCTGCGTACATGGTATACCGATATCATTTTAATTGCGTTTACATTGTTATTTTAATTCCATTTTACAGTCAGAGCATTTGATTCATTTGATTGATATTTGAAACTGATATATGCACAGGGATTCAATTGATGTTTATATTCATGTGTTTATGAATGCGCTTTTATATGTCTATGCATGCGCTTGAATAGACCATCATCTGGATCGTGAATCATATCCTGTAAGGGATTCGATCTAGGGTTGCTTTGTAAAGCACTGTTATGGATTGTATGCTTAAGATTTTTACTTTGCATGCTTGTAATAAATGATTCATGAATGTTGGGTACCATTAAACATGGGTTTTATGTTTGGTGTCTCTGTAAGGGGACCGAAACCTTTAAGCACAGTGATACACAACATGTTATGAGTTGAATCTTAGCTGATAATGATACATAGTTTGATGCTTAGTTAAATATTTGATTGATAGTTTAATATTAGATCAAGTCACAGCATTGTAATTAGGAAGAATAGGCTTAGATTAGATCCTTTATGTCTATATATTTTAGGCACACGCCTCTAAGTCTATGCACCCTGGTCGATAATAAATTTAGCCCAGTCTAGCACCCTAGATAGGACACTACACTTGCCAATTTTTTAAATTATCTGGGACAGCAGGTCTGTGTTTGATCTCAGCAGTGAAGTGGTGATTGGGCTCAAAAGGAAGTTTACAAGTGCTGGCAAAGGTTGCCAAACTATGCGCATGTAGGTTATGACTTCTTGGAATTTTAGTGAGATGAAATTCTAAGAAGCTGTTGAGTAATTCAGTGGCTGCCCCCCTGTAAGACCTTAGCTTGATATCATTTGTAACAAAATTTCCCTTCATCTGTTGTATAATCAAATTTGATTCCCCTAGAATTGAAATCTTAGTTGCCCATAGACTTCTAATTTGTTTGAGACCCAATAGGAGGGCTTCATATTCAGCCATGTTGTTTGTGCATTTGAAATTTAGCCAATATGCATGACCTTGAGCATGGTCATTCTACATGTTGTGTATCCAAACACCTGCCCCTACTCCTAATTTGTTCACTGACCCATCAAACTCTAAGTACCATAAGATTTCATGATTATGGATAGCTTTAATAGTTTTGCAAGCTTGTTCAGCAGGCAGGTTTGGCTTTTGTAACTCATGTGATATGTCATTTTGCTTTGTTGCATCAATCACATCAAAACCTTTTTGATCTGGGGCACTAGATTGTTCATTCATGCTTTCTATTTGTATTTTTTTCAGGAGTTTGACATCAGCTTTGGGACACATGTCAGCATTGTATAAGTAAATGAATCCATGTTAGAGTGAATGGAATAGATGGGGAAGTTTTGGGGCTTTTCTTGACTGCTAACCACATACTTCATCAATGTTTCTCAGTATAATCTCTTTGGGTGACCAAAGACTGAAATTGTGGCATAGGAAATGTCTAGCTGCAGGGATCCCTGGAGTTTGGCACCCCAAGATCTGGACAAAAGCATACCATACTTAGGTGGAATGTCAGCTACCATCACATCCATCAATATTGTCTTAGCTGGATATTAGACTAAAGAAACACAAAGATCTTTTATAAGGCCGAGGCACCTGGCCTAGCTAGAATCAAATGAGAATAAGTCCTTATAGGGCCTTGTGATGTCTAGGTCTAGCTTTTCCATCACTGATTTGGGCATTAGATTATGGGAAGCTCCTGAGTCAAACATTGCGTTGTGCAACACTTTGTCACGAATGTTTAAACTCACATAGAATGGAGGAACTCCTCCATCTACTGATTTGCCATTAACTTCTAGACCAAAAATTAGTTCTGGTTGATCATCTAAAACATTGACTACATCCCTATTCTCTAATATTTGCAGTGACCTATTGATTTGTTATCTGTAAACTTCATGTTTGTCCAATTCAGAGAGAGGAATGGCTATTTTCAGCTTGCCAATTTCTGTTTCTAAGTTAAAAGGTTTTTCTATCTGATTTTTCAAATTCTGGGCAGCAAACTTCTCTTTTTCAGGTGAACTTTCTTTGATTTTCTCTCGGTTATGGGTACTGTTATAAGGTACCTCTGATTTGTCATTATTTTCTGGAGGGTTATTCAAATCTTCTATTGAAGAATGAGGTGTGAATGAATTGTTTCTTGAAGGCTGTAAGTCTGATATATCCTCCACAGTGACTTCCTTTTGGTGGGTTATATCAGAGGATTCTGTTGGGATAACGTTATCCTTTGTTTTCTTCAGCTGTTTAGTATCTTTTAGATTGGTAGGATGAGGTACATATATGGTTCTGCTTCTTAATTTGTATTGTTTATGAACCTCATAGACTGTTGTATCATAGCCTTCTCTAAAATCAAATGACTCTCCAGATTTAGTTTGAAATTGATTAAATTCATGGGCCTCTTGGTTATCTTGAGTTAGAAAAACTTGTTGTTCACTATCTAGGCCCGTTAAGTTAATGTGAGGATCCTCTGTTGGTTCACTTGAGGTTGAGGCCTCTGCATAATTCTCTTGAAATGGAGGCCTGATATTCTGATCCGGTCCAGCCCTTCCAGTAGTAGGGTTTTTGCCTTTTCTAAAGTTTGGAATCCTTGTTGAGTTACTTGGTTTCCCTTTCCAGGATGATTTTATTTCAATGGTCTCTACCCTATCTCCTAATCTATCCATTCCTTTGATGATCGCATCAATTTTTTGCTCAAATGCTGAAGGTTCTTCTTTGAATGTTGTTCTTCTTTCAGTTCTAGCCCGGTTTCGTTTGGCAATCAAATTTGCCTCTACACTAACAACTACATTCTGCATGTCTGCTAGACTTGGAGGGGCTCTTTCCCTTAGCTGATATGCCATGTCTGAATCAAATCCATCAGGGAATCTGATCAAGGCTAAGTTAGGTGGGGGTCTAAGGTTTTGTGGGATGGAATTATATGCATTGTTGAACCTAGCACAATAATCTTGGACAGTTTCTTGTGGACCCTTTTTAAATTGTCATACTCTAATATGTAAAGGATCTTTCTTCTTTTCCCATCTGTTTAAGAAAAATTGATATAGGGCCTCGGGATTAGCTATAGAATTTGCAGTAAGAGACCTAAACCAGGTCCTTACATCACTAGTTAGACTTTGAACAAAGATCTTCATCCTTACACCATCATCATCAATTTCATAGTTTTCAAAATAGTCCTGCATCTTCTTGGTGTGCATTTGGGCTGTATAGGAACAAACACCATCAAAATAGGTGATCTTACTTTGATAATCCTGAGACATAGCCCCTGGCTTTGCATGTAGCTGTAAAGGAGCATAACGATTTGCCATATTTATAGGGGTAAATGGGACAACAGGAAGAAATGGGACAGATGGAATAGCAGGGACAATGGCAGATATATGCGTAATAGATGGAGGAGTGGAGAAAGTGCTTTGAGAAGTGGATGAAGAACTAGTATAAGTGGAAGTAATATGAGGACGAACTAAAGCTTTAGCAGGGGTTGGAATATAGCTTTGTTGAACTGCTTCAAGACTTGAATCAGCATAGTCTTCTTGTTGCTCTTGCTTTCTAAGGATCTTAGGGATTAGATTAGGATTTTCAAAAACAGTTGGAGGATCTGGGTCAGGGTTTGACCTTGTGTAACAGGTTTTCTTCTTTGGAGCCGTCTTCTAGATTTGTTTTTTGGTGTTTTTCTGGGGATTTTTTCAATCACATCTTTAGACAATACTTCACAGGAGATTCTTTAGAAACAAAGGAAGCTTGATATCTCCTTTGACTATGTTGAAACATGGAAACTGGTTTTGTTCCCCAGTGGAGTCACCAATGATGTTATCACTCAGGTTGTTCCCTTCTTCCTGTAGGGAATACGGCCGAGGTAACCACTAACCAATCTTTTGGTTGTAGGTCCTAGCCTATCTGCAACCAGAGAGGGCTCTCTCTTTGTAATTTAGATTTGTTTTGGAGTGTTTTAGGCTAGTTATGATGAATAGGGTTTGGTTTTAAGTTTGTTGGATGGTGATCTCAGACACAGCTGGGGTGCAAGTATAAAACAGTTTTTTCCATTGGGCAATGGAGTTACTAAAAGTGTAATCGTTGAAAGAGTTTCGTGATGAAAAGGTAGTGCTACAGAGCAGGATAGGCATGCTAGAAACAATTTTCAAATCTGGAAATGATGGAATGAAGTCAGGGAATGAAAGGCAATCAAGAATCTTTCATTATACTGGCAGAGGGAAAGTGTATGTGTAGGAGCAATTAAGGATTCCTAAACAGTATTCAAAATGAGAGAACTAGTGCAAACATGAGCAGTTAAGAATTCATATTCATGACTAATATTGAAGAAAACATAATTAATAGCAGAGATTGAACATAGGGTGCATTCAAACGAATCCTATGCTATTCTTCTTCTCTGTTATCAATATTATGAAACACGCATGATATTTACAGATATAGAGAACCTAAAACACAGTTTAGAGCAACTTATTGTTCCATAGAATGACACAGGAATTCTGCAACGGGTCCCAGAATAGCTAATCCACCTTCAGATGATCCAGAAACAATAAACTTCAATAGCAATTTGTATTAATACAATTTGATATTTTACAGTGCAAGCCCAGAAATAAAATCACCAACCCACAATGCATCTCTTTTACAAGTATATATAGGAGTTTTTTACAAAATATCCCATAGGGAGATATTTGGACATCAATGTATCCATCTACTCTGACATAATCAATAAATATTTGTGGAAAAATCGCGCAGCAATAACTGAGGAATTAAATGCTCTTTACTCGTTATGGCAGGTGTCCTGTGTGCTATTGACCTTTTGACTCTAGCTGTCGGTGGGTGACCGCTTCCTTGATATGTTGTCCTATAGTGCTGTCCTATGCCACCTGGTTTGTGCTTTTGAATATTAGCGTGAATTTCACCCACTGTTAATTTGAATTTTCTGGTAGCTAAGCCATATAATGCAACTAGCTCATGTAGACAATAAATAAGAAGAGAATCAAAACTAATTTAGAATCTGAAGCAGACTTTGCCACCAATCCTCAGTTGGCAATTGATGTTTTCTTAATTTGTATAATGTTTCATCAACTTCAGTGTATGTATAGTAATTCGGCCAAACTGGAAAAAGGTGTGCTACCTCATGCTCTATGTAAAACAAATCCTCCAGTTTGTCATATAAACTCTGCCCTGTGGGGGGGACTGCTTCTTCTGTACTGCTTGATGATGCTGTGATTTGATTTTGTACGAAGGTACTCAACCTGTTTGCATACTATTCCTGTTTTAGTAGACTTCCATCACTAGTAACCAGGCTAGGTAAACCTTTGGTTTGCAAATTTGCAAGCCTCTGTCTAAAAGCATTTACCTCTATCTGCATTTCCTTTCTATAGTTTGGACAAAATTCCTCATGGTTAGCACTTTCTTGACTCTCACTATAGTCTCTGTCTTGTTTTGGATGTTTAGTACTGCTAGCTAGTCACCAGTGCTAGTATTCAAAAAGTGAATTAATCGATTGGCTTGCTCAGGCTTATCTGCTAGTAATGTTATGGTTTTATGAGTTTCATGCTGAGCTACAGCCATCAATTCTATTTGGTCAAAAATGGTTTGTATTCCTGTCCATTGTTCAGCAAGATATTGGCCAATTTTATTCCACAAAATTGTTTTTATCTCAGTCACGGTTTGATGGAGAGTGAGGTCTTTCTCCAAGGCCTTTATCTTATTTTCTAGGGCCTTTACTTCCCTGGTTTTCTCAGCGACTGTCATCTTTGACTTATCATAACTAGCCTCAATCTTGGCTAGCTTTTCTTTGGTTTCCTTCATCTCTGCCATTTGTAATTCTAAAGTCTTAATCTATTTCATCATGGCCTCCATGCTCAAGCTGGCCTCTTGTACTGCTGCTGCTGTTGGATCTGCTTAAGTTGATGCACCTGCTGCTGAAGTTGAACCTGGGGGAGGTGTTGCTGTAGTAACTGTTGTTGAAGGAGCTGTAACTATTGGAGCTGTTACTATTGGAGTAGTTTGGGATGGTTGAGGGCCAACTCTGGCTGTTTCCCTTGTTGAGCTTCCTCCAATGCTTTCTCTGTTTCTAATATCCTTTGATTCATCCTCATGAGTAGACTTACCGCATCCTCTACTTCCTGTTGTTGTGCTACTTCTGCAGTTTGAGGATGTATGGTGACTAGTAGCTTCATTTGCTTTCTCAGTGCCGCTATGTATTCCTCCTTTTTTCTAATTAAGGCCCGTGTGCCTTTGGGATCTTTGGGATCATGTCCCAACTCTATGATGATCTCCTCCAAGGATTTTATCCTATTATCCTTGGCCAAGGATGAGGCTCTTTCCAACTCTAACTGTTGTAGATCTAACCCAAAAAGATATGAGAATACAAATAAACCCAAGAATAACAAGATCTGAATAGATAGAAATGCTTTTTTATTATCAAACCCTTATGGTAGGGCAACACCATACATTCACTCCTTAAGGAAGGAGAATACTCCACAAGCCATATGTCTATTCATACAAGAATACTTCTCTTCATATCTCTCCATGTGGAGTCTCTAGCCTCTATATAGGCCTCATACATACAATACCATGCATCATTACCATGGTTTCCTCATACCAACAACTAATACCATGGGCCCCTTACATTATTATTAACTACTTGTGGTCCCTTACATGACATGGGTTAACCACCTTATTTATTACTATGGCCCATCCCATTATTACATTATTACTTTGGGTACCTCCCTCGGTACCCCATATTACCCCCCCTAGGTATATAACATTCCACCCCCCTTAGCATGTTTCGTCCCCGAAACATGGGAAGAACACAAATAATAAGATATACTCAAAAAAGTAGTCCACTGGTACCATACATGTGCATCTAGCCATCCAAGAGAAAGGTGAACCCTCGATCTCGCTGGTGCCTCGCTCGCTTGATATGGAAGTTGACCATGGCAGCTCTTCTGTGTTGATGTGTAGTAGGTGGATCTTCTCTCCTCGCTATCCATCATACGGGGGTTGTTGTCCTTGTGGCTAATAGGTTGCCATCTTGTTGGTTGTTTTCTTGCGGGGTGATGTGGGTGATGATATGTTAAAGTTTTAACCCATGGTGTCTTTTTCTTTAATTCACCCTACTGTGGTGCCTGTTGTGGTGTCTTATTTTCCAATATGACTTCAACCACTAAGTCCTCCTCTGATGTATCAGCACCTGTAACCTTTTCTGCTTCAGCCTTTGTTTGTGTCTGATTGTCGACCATCAACTGCTCATCATCTGATATGTCAGACCCTGGAACATCTTCTGCTTCAGCCTCCTTGGACTCTATTTGTTTATTAATGGAAATATCCTATAATGTAATTTTCTTCTTTTTATACCAGAGCTTCAGGAATTTCTTCTGTACGTTAATATTGATAGTACCCATGGATTCCATCCAAGAATATCCCAAAACAAAATCCATATTATCCATCTCTGAAGCATAAAGTCACCATGCAACACATACTTATCCATAGAAATCTTCAAATCCTTATACACATGAACATCCTCATCATCCACCTGTGTGTTTTCAATGTGTTTGGCTGGAACTTGCAATTTTTTTTCCAAATTAACATTGATAAAATTATGCTGGCAACTAGGATTTATAGACACAACGATCTTCTCCTTCTGAATCAACCCATGAACCTGTAATAAGGATACACCAGTAGGAATTAGACCCACATGTTTCTCCTTATCTTGTTTTCTGGCATGAGACCATCTGTCTAAAAGTAATTTCTCAAATTCTTCATCGGGCAGGTTGAGACACTTCTTTTGGTTAAGTAATCCCCACCATGTGGCTGCCTCATCTCTAAATTGCACCACTACCCACCATTTCCAATTGTTCCATAACCACTTCTGTTCTTTTATGTATTCTTCAATAGTAGGACCATTATCTTTTCCTGTAAATAATAGAACCTTGCTTGAATCCATGAATGGTTTGGAAAAAACTTCACTTACTTGGTGAAAATTTGAAAATGTCACAGTTTCGTCAATATTGCTCAGAATCTCTATTATAACCTATTTTTGGAAATGGAACAACCATTCTGCATCTGTCCGTGTGATAGAAATCCTGATTCAGATACTAGAATTTCAGATCTGCGCTACTACTCTCCCGTCGTCACCCAAAATTTCTGAAAAAAAGAGCTGATTTTAAATCAGCGATATCTCCCTCATCCGGACTCCGATTCGGCTGATATTTTTTTTGAAATTAGGTGTTTTTTCACAAAGATTCTAGATCTACAATTAGATTTTGTAGATCTTGTACCAAGACATCTAAATCTACGCCGCAAACTCGCTGCCATGAAAAATTATCTGCAACCCCACTGATTTTTAAATCAGCGATATCTCCTTCATCCGGACTCCGATTTGACCGATTTTGTTTTTGAAATCAGCTATTTTTTCACAAAGAATACAGATCTACAATCGGATTTTTCAGATCTTGAAAAAAAACACACAGATCTGATCTGCAAACTCGCCGCCCTTGAAATCCTGCAAAAAGTAAAAAAAAAAAAATCCACTTTTGTGCCCAAGAAAGTGCTTTGATACCACTTGTTGTAGATCTAACCCAAAAAGATATGAGAATACAAATAAACCCAAGAATAACAAGATCTGAATAGATAGAAATGCTTCTTTATTATCAAACCCTTATGGTAGGGCAACACCATACATTCACTCCTTAAGGAAGGAGAATACTCCACAAGCCATATGCCTGTTCATACAAGAATACTTCTCTTCATATCTCTCCATGTGGAGTCTCTAGCCTCTATATAGGCCTCATACATACAATACCATGCATCATTACCATGGTTTCCTCATACCATCAACTAATACCATGGGCCCCTTACATTATTATTAACTACTTGTGGTCCCTTACATGACATGGGTTAACCACCTTATTTATTACTATGGCCCATCCCATTATTACATTATTACCTTGGGTACCTCCCTCGGTACCCCATATTACCCCCCTAGGTATATAACACTAATTGGGCAGAAGTATTGTATAAGGAGTTCTGCAATCTGTGGGCTAGTAGAGCCTTGTCTGCCAGTGTAGAATAAACCATTTCTCCTGTCTGCTTATGTAACTCAATCTGGTCTAAAGGATGTATATCTTTTGCCAGGACCTCCAGTTTGGTTCTGATGTAGTCTGCAGCTGACTGTGGCTGCTGTGTAGTAGGCCTGAAGTGACAGAGAGTCATCTTCCCAGCTTATATATCATAGGCTGCCATTAGCCTTTGCTGATTTGTTGGTGCCATTCTCATTAATTGGTTGTAAAGCTAAAACCTTATTGGCTCTTTTCTAGCTTTAATCTCTGTGAATGCCTTTTTTATATCCGAGACCCTTTGGGTCTGCTGTTTGGAGGATGAAATCTCCCCACCTGGTTGTTTCTCTTGCTCCTGCTGAAAGGAGCTGGACGATGTTTCCGAAATAGGAGGAATCTGCTGCTCACAAGTCCCCTCACCTCTGATGTTTCCTATGGTCTCTTCTGTGATTTTCTCCTCGGCATAGGGGTTTAGCCTCTATCTTTTTTCTCCTTGCTGGTCCGTGGATGTCCCTGTGGGTGTACCATCTGTTCTGTCCCTCTTTTTACCTCTTTCCTCATTGTGATGAGTTTGCAGCACAGGGATTTCAAGTGCCTTTGTTTGTGTTAAAGGGCTTTGCTCTTGACCCTTTTCCAGATTTGAGGATGGCTGCTCCTCCATTGTGCTTTGCTGTTCAGAATGCTCAATTTCATTACCCTTTTCTGCTGATGATATGGCCTCCTTAGCTGGCTGTCATTAAGTAGCAGTTGATGTGCTTGCTCCCACTAGTTGAGGCTGTGTGAAGGTGACCTCTTTACAGGGCACTGAGGGCACTTGACAGGTACAGGTCGAGCTATGGAGTTGGGCTGCGGAGCTGAATTACAGGTTGATAAGCTGTATAAGCTCCAGAAGGTGATTTGTTTGTAAAAGTGCATGCATGTCGTTTCCACAACAACAATTAGAAATAAACCAAAAATAGTCGTTTTCACGACTTTTAACCAATTTTTGGAATTTTGGCGCTTTTCTCAGATGACGTCATCATGACATATTTTTGTCGTGTAGTGGGTACAGGAGATGACGTGGCAGCTGACGTAGATGATGACGTGGCACATGACACGGTGGCAGAGTGATGACATCAACAGGTGACATGGCACAGGTACAATGCAGTGGCAGGCGACGTGGCAGCAACGTCATGTGGTGACGTAGGCAAGTGGGGAGGGCGGTAAGCGGTTTGCGTCGGACCACTTTTGGTACAGGAGTGATATGTGTCAGGGGCAGCCTGATGCAATAGAATGTCGACAGCTGTCCCAGTGTACGACGGTGAAACCATCGACCATCGGGTACTATCGTACTGCTACGAAGGGGCGCCCGATATGCATGCGGACTATCGGATCTGGGAGAGCTGATCCTACGGTGGATGGGAGGGCAAAATGATTGGAGCTTAGTAGACGAGCGCGTCCGATAAATGTCAATTTTTCACGGCTTCGGGTGGGTTTTAGACTTTAGGTTAATGATTAATGTTTTCGGCATGGGACTGTGGTTATTTGTTTAACCAAGTATTAAACGAAATCCATAATAAAATGTATGCGCGGAGGGTGATAAGGTAAAGTTATTTATTTAACAGGGTGTTAAATAAATCCTAAGGGTAAGTGAACACGGAAAGGTTAACATAGGGTCCCAAATGGAACTAATGTTTCTCGATTTTTAGTATTTGGCTATAGTTGCCATGGGGTGGAATATTTAGTATTTTTTGGGGTTTTTATATAGTTTCTTGTAGAATAGGGGTGGGGAAATGATTTAGGGAGCTAGATAATAGGGTTAGATGTTAATATGAGTTCTATGGAATGAAAAGGAATGGATGCATGCTAAGTTTATAGAATGGAAACTTGAGCATAGGGAAATTAATGGATTGTGGAAAGATCAATTTTACACAAGAAATTTGGCTTCTTTTCACTAAGTCAACTCAGATGTCAACTTGGTTTTTAACAAGAATGGAGTGAAATTGGACTTTTGGGCAGATCCTAAGGTCCTCGAGGGGATGTTAGTGAATAATTTCTGGAGGAATGAAGGGGAATTTATTCCTGCTTCCACTGTTGTACCATCAAACACCTGCCATGGTGTCAATGCCATAGATGAGATGAGTCCTTGTTGACAAGATAAAAAGTAATGATAACCTTGTTTCTGCAACCTCAAACTACCTACCCAGCCTAATACACCTAACATTTTTTCTTCCTTTGCATTGGGTGCACTTGAACTGGAAAACCCTCATTGTTTCCTTTTTCTTTTGACTGTCCTCCTATCTAAGTGTACCCTTATCTCTTCCAAGGGCCCAGATTAAGCAGTTGGGCTCTTTAAATTCTCTACCTAGCTAGTAATCTGCCAAGCTTGAACTATTTGGACAGGTATTCTTTCTCTATTCTACAACAGCAATTCAAACATGGCATGGTCCAGATTGAACTATTTGGCCATCCATCAAATGTACTAAGCAGCAGTACCTCCACATGGTAATCTTGCAAAATAAGATAGCAGTGGCATTTTGACTAGCCACTTTCCTGGTCTTTGGTTTGGGGTTCATTTTCATTATTTTTTCTGACCACTTGATTTTCTTGCCTTTTGATTATTCTTTTAAGACATACCCTCTTTTCATATTTTAATCTTCTTTTTCTGTATACAAAATATGGAACCTCTGCAGCATGCAAGGATGGACATATTTAGCACTTCCACTGTCAATCATGAAAAATGAAACCTATTGGTATAGGAATCTAACACAGTGAACTAATGCAAAATATGATAAGATGTGACAATGTTTCTATAAGGTGCAACATGATGTTGAATGTTTCTGCATAATGATGGGCATTGTGATGAAGTGTAGTGTAACATGTTGTGTGCAACACTAGGTAACAAAGTGCAACACAGTGATAATAAATGCTACAATGAGATGCAACATGATGGGAACAATGAGGTACAACATGATGCAGCACAGGCAAGTGTAGCAAGAAGATAAGGTACAACATGAATATTGGGTGCAACACAGTGAGGTGTAGAATGATGATGGAGTCACCTTGGATCAGCGGAATCAGTTTTCCTTCACCTAATCTCAAATCAGCTGCCTCATATGCCATCTTCCTAGAGAAGATCTATGCTCTTATTTAGATAAGTCAAAAGTTTGACTTCTGATGTATATGTACTATCTCTCTCTCTGCTGAACTATTGAAGAACATATAAGAAGAATTGATCAAGGGTTTCCCCACATTGGGGTTTGTCCCTGGCTGGCACCACATCTTTTGTCCTCTTGTCTTATCTTCTCTTCTACGATTTATGTTTATGTTCAATCTGCAATTTATTATTATTCTGATGTGATTGCTAATTTGGAAAAGATATTGAGCTAATTGGAAAAATTGAAATAAGTTGCTCTAAGAATAGAACATACCAAAACTTAACACAATCTTTGGTCATCTATTTTATTTTCTCTTGTCACAACTATTATTGTTTTAATCAAGTTCATAAGTTTACTGACATGTCTATTTTAACAACAGGAGGACCAAAGTTTGAGCCTTTGAACCAAGATATGGAGAAGGGTGATGAAGAATAGAATGAATTCAATGATATTAATAAGCTTATTATCCGCTATCCACTTCAGATAGAGTATAGAATTGCATTTCATCGTCTCTACAACAACAAGCCTAGGAAAGTTAAGCTTTCTGTATATCATAGTCCCATGGTGATGTACATAAAAACTGAAGATCCAATTTACCAGCATTATATTTTGATCCTCTGGTTCATCTAATTTGTTTTCATAAGACTAATCGCCATGAGAGGAAAACTTACAAGGAGGATGATGACGATGATTGTTTTGTCTAGAAGGTATGGAACCTTTGTTGCATGATACACCACTTTACATAGATACAAGAAATTGTTGGTATTTCATTATTGTTTGCTCCATGTCCATTCAATGTATGATTAGGCTGTATGTGATGAGCAGAAGATATACCTCTTGTTTCTGATTGGTACAAGGAACACTGGTATGCATTTTTCTAATGCATGACACATATTCATGTTCTTTAGTTGTGTTTTGCATGTGCCATGGATTTTATTCCTTGAATCTTTCATGTCAAAAATACTCCCACATATCCAATGAAGGTTTGTGTGAGCCATCATAAGCACCTAAAATGTTGTGTTGAATAAACTTCATCACATTCCTCCAAAGGATCAAAAGAAGAAATGTTTGTTTTGTTCCCTACAAGCTACCAAAATTTTCTAGATAACTGAGCTAGATTGGTTAGAGGTTGGGCTTCAAGTTTGTAAACAAGGTTACCGTACATTGAATCTTCTTGTTCGCCAAAAGAACTTGAATTATTTTCATCTTGATTACAATTTTAATTTGAATCTTGTGAAGACACTCACAACGAAGGATCATAAGAAGTCATGTTTTGGAAATTCTTTCCATTTATGTCATGAAATTTTTCGACTAAAAAAACTAGCTGTTGATGCAAATATCCAATTTTGACTAGGCAATGTAGATGATTTCTAGTTGGCAAATGGATTACAATATACATTTTCACATGTAGGGAATTTGACTAGTATGTATGTTACAAGTATCGGCTTATGCAGAAAATAATAATGTGTAAAGATTTGAAGCATTTGATTTATTATTGATTTAACACTGGGCTTGTTGATAAAGAACTGGAATGTGGGTTTTGGGCTCTAATGTGGAGAGTATGGTTGTTTTCCCTACGTGGTATAGTACCACTGCTAGAAAGGTGGCCTGGAAACTTGCTTGCACGACAGTTTGAAGGTTGTCATTCAAAGTGAGTGGCAAACACTGTAATGAACGAAAGGTTTGAAAGTCATTTTAATTTGGAGCTTAGAGCAGTTGTCATGCATGATGTTCTTTATGCAATGCCGTGTGATTTTAATTTTTGTCTTCTATGATAACTGGCAGGAAAGGGATGTTTCTGTTGTTTGGAATGTATCAATTAGATTGAAATAACTTAGATGCTAATAGTAAATGGGCTTGAGTTAATCTATTATATATATGTTCAACCCTTGATGGGCATTCTATTTCTCCTCTTCCTAGATCATTTTCTAATGATTAATTTGGTTGTTTTCCTTGAATTTTCTACATCCATGTTTCTCCTCTATTTTTTTTAGTGTTATGAAATTTCTGAGTCTCTTAGTGATTATCTTATCTAATTGTTGACATACTTTGTCATATTGTGACAGAGGGCATCAAGAAGAACAAATCTCACACCATTTTGCAACATTTGAGTGAAGCCTGGCGTTGTTGGAGGGAAAACATCCCATGGAAGGTACATGTGGTAATAGCACTTTCAATTAAGCATGACAAATAAGATAACTACTTTGGTACTCCAAGTTCGTGGCCTAACAGTGCCAATTGATAATATGGTTCTTCGTTATGTAAAATCAAAAGCAGACTGGTGGAATAATGTTGCTCATTATAATCATGAACATATAAGGCATAGTGCAATTGTGGACAAGATAGTATGTCGAAAAAATCTAGGAAGGTTCACATGTCTTTGGTTGAAAGCATCACACATGATTTCATTTCCCCTACACTATATTGAATGGATTGTTTGTAATGTTCAAGATCAAAGAGGTTTATAAATTTCTAATCAATGATTCAATTATGTTGATTTATTCACAGGAATGAAAACATAATTACATGAAAGATGGCGCCTATGTAACACCTGAGGAATTTGTGGTCATCTATACCACTATAGTGCATTGGCTAGAATCGAGAAAATTTTCTCCCATTCCTTTTCCACCACTTTCATATAAAAATGATACCAAACTCGTAATACTAGCACTCAAATGATTAAAAGAATCTTATAGTGTTGTTGTCTGGTTAAATCAACAATAGAGGGAAGAGCTGGGTCTTATCGAGTAGGCATATGATAATCCACATGAGGAATTATCACATATAAAATGTCATCTTCTTACACAGCGTGCCTTCAAAGAAGTAAGTTGTATAATTAATCACTTCTAGATGCTAAATCAATGGCGTTGAGATGTTGTCTGCCTGGGTTTCTAATAACTGGTTGTGTTTCACATTACAGGTGGGCATTGAGTTTATGGACTTGTATATCTATCTTATCCCTGTGTATGAAATTGAACCTCTTGAGAAAATTACAGATGCATATCTTGATCAATATCTTTGATATGAAGGTGACAAACTCCATCTCTTTCCAAACTGGATCAAACCTGCAAATTTAGATTCACCTCCACTTTTGGTATATAAGTGGTGTCAAATAATTAATAATTTGTAGGATATATGGAATACCAGTGAAGTTTAATGTGTTGTGATGCTTCAAACAAAATTTGAAAAGTTCTTTGAAAAAATAGATCTAACAATGTTAAACAAATAAATTTTTTTGTTTTATGTTGTTAATATGTGAGTACTGAAAATCTTTCTTTCGATTCAATTATTTTCTAGAATCTGAATGAATAATTATTGCATGCATCTATGTTTGGTGCTTGACCACAGCATTGCTGATTATGTCACTGCAAAAAACAACATTGTTCTATCATACAAATATATGAGCCATACCAATTCATATGGATTGATTCGAGGTCTTCAGTGTGCCTCCTTTGTAGTGAAATATCATGGTCTGGTCTTGGATCTCGTGGTCCTTGCTTTGACTTGGGCAAGTGAAACTATGAAACAGCTGGCCCTCCACAAATGCCAAATGAATTTATTACTTACCAGGATATTAAAGTGGAGATGAGGCATTCTATAAGATTGTATTCTCGTTATAATGACAAGGTGCATATTCTTTTTAGATTCACTGATGAAGAGGAAAGGGATCCTATCTAATGCCACCTTACAAAAAATCTAGATCTGAACAATGAAAAAATGGTTGGTTGCAACAACAAAAAGCAATGGCAAAAAGATGCTCACATGAGGCTAATGAAACAATGGTGTTTTTTCCTTTGATTTGTTCTTTTATTTCTTTTACTGAAATCTTGAGGCACGTGAGATTACTCAAATCTAAAATCAATGTAAAATCAACCTGGGTGCAGGAGAAAGATTATTTAGAGTAATACTCACATATTTTGAATCTGATTCTTCATTACCACCGGATGTAACAATGTTAGCTTGTAGGTTCTTGAACCTTAAAATATACCCCTCAACTCTAGTGAAATCTGTCATATTGTGATTGGACAACTCAATTTCAAGTCAATTGACTTGAGTAGTGTTCACTGTGTGAAATAATTTGTGAAAAGTATCCCAAATTGGCTTTGAGCTTTTGTTATTCTCGGTGTGATGAACAAGTTTTGGCTCCACATAGAGAGTGATCAATTGAAGGGCTTCATCATTTTTCATAGATCATAATTTTCATCATTAGGGGTAAGAAGGGGTTACTCCAAATACATCCAGAAACTCTTACTGTGAATAAGGGGTTCCATTTGATCAACTCAAATATTGTAGTTTGCCTCTTTAAGAAAGGAAAAGAACCTTTTTCCATTCATAGATACACAAGTTGGCAACACAACCCTAAAAAATATGTAGTATTTTGGCCAAAAATATAGAATAGGATGTTGCCCTTGAAAATTGTATAGAACTACAAAAAAATCCCCTTAAATGATCTGAAAAGACCAAAACTTCTCTGAGGAAGAAGGTTGCTGAAGAAAGGGTTAAAAATTTAGAAACATGTTTGTTTTCTAAAAAAGAAGTATTGAAATAGTAGACCAAAAAAAATGTTGGAAACGCTAGTTTAAGACCTCAAACAACCTTGAAACAATTTTAGATAGAGAAAGGAGAGTCTAAATTGGCTTCATACTATGTTGAGATCTTACGATAATGGAACTATGGTGAAATCTCCAATAAAGTCTAATATACTTGGATTACTTGTCATACTTGGCCATAGACCACTTTTGTGAAATAAATCATTTTGTCAAAGTTCATGGCTTATTCTTGTTTAGACAAATCAGTTGCATAAGGTAATTATTTTCCAAGAAGCACATTCTGTTGCAGAATTGCTAGAAAAATGGATAGGTAATCTAGAGTAGAAAGAATCAATTTGATGATATGAGATTTAAGAGTTGAGAGGATTAGGTCTTTTGGCCAAATATTGTGAGAGGACTTTGTCATAAGTGAATTTATTAAGGACTTCATCAATTATATCTGCATTTTGTCCCTATGTCTCTTCTTGTGTAGGAAGGCTTGGATTGATGAATGAGAGCAATATGAGAACACAGATGTTTGTGCTTTTGTTATCGGTGATAAGTTTCCTATTTAATTTAATGTGAGACTGATTTAGTATGCTTTGTAAAATGGTTGGGAATTAAATGCAAATCATGAAGCTTGATAATGAAATTATTACTCTGCATTAAAAATACCTTGCCATGTGAAAACGTTAATGTAATCTCTGTCTCTCTCTCTTCACAACATGGCATAGTGAAAAAGGTACATCAAGGTCATGTTAGGTGTAGTGTAAAACAGTTTTGAGGGTTTATGGCAAACAAAAGTTTTGATAGTTGTACCAGAGAGATTTTAAAAATACTAGAAAGGTATTGGGTGGCAAGGCATCTTTAAAAAATGGAAATGAGCATGTCAAGATCCATTAGTGAAACTGTTGAACAGACCTCCTGACCAAAAACTTTCTTTTCTTTGAACTCGTGATGCAATTGTAGGTTTACCAATTGATCCTTTTGTAGTGTATCGTACCAAATGCATCAAGCTAACCTTGCTTCATGAAGAATAGGGGATAAACTAATTCTCCTACTTGGTGCCAAAGCTCTGTGACTACCTCTTAAACATGTTTGTAATGAGGAAACAATAATTTCCTTGTTTGTTAGCCGAATGAAGTTAAAAATAGAAAATGCCTACAATATTGGGAAATTGTGCCCAAGAGGGAAGTATAAGAACACAGACAGAGCAGTTACTTTAATCGAATTGTGTTGCATATGTGCTGAGTTATTTACTCTAAAAGAAACTATTATTGAGAATTGTTAGCATTTCATTCTTCATCTCTTCTCATCATACTGTAGAATATGCATCTCCTCATGTGAGAATTTTAAGCAACATTAACATGGTAATTTTATCTTTTGATGATACCTTGGCTATAAACCTTTGATCCATGAATTGTTTTATGGTGGGTTCCGAATTGTTAATTCTTGATATGATTGTAGTTTTGCATATTAACGCCTTGGAGCTATGCATATGTTGGTTTTGGGAGATCTATTTAGTTGATTTTCTCCTTTAAGTATTTTGTTCCTCTTGCAATCAAAATATTTATATACTGTTAATTGAATGCTATTTTGATTGTCTATGCAGATGTTCCTGACAACAATGTTGGACCTTTAACTCTAGTTTTCAGGAGGTGGGCTACAAAAAAAGAAGCTGGATCTACTCAAAATGGTCGTGATTCTCATCCAAAGTTTCTTGTGGTTAAGAAATTTGGAGGAGAGGTTGAACTCTTATGGATTCTGAGGACTCTTTTTTATCCTCAAGTGTTATTATAGATGGCTATAATTTTCATGGTTGTGAGATTCATGGTAGAAAAAATCATAACATAGAGACTACAATTCAATTAATGACTGTGTGCCTTTTCCTTTTAGCCTATCTTTGAGGATTTTATGGAATTTGCAGCTAATGTCTTGTCTTTGGATGCAGAAAATCATATCTTGCAACATCATTGTTTGTCAGTGAGGAACCAGGTTTCATCCTAGCAATTATGTGGGTATAGGGAAAGACCATACCCTTTATGCCCTTAAGGAAGGGCATGTAAAATTTATTTGAAAGAAAATCTCTGGGCATAAATGGGTGCATGTTGAACGAATTGAAGGTCATGTCCTCCATCTAGTATACCAGAAAAAAAAAACTATAGAAGAAGCATAACTAGGATGATAATAACTTTTTACTTGAAAAGCATCATGAAAATTACATTTAAACTGGAGAGGATTAATTTCAATGCCGTGCCCTGAAAATGAAGCTTGGCAATCGTGAATGAATGGAATTCTTTTGGAATTTTAAAACATTGACTTTGTAGCAACATTAAACGTGAACTCCATCTGTGAAAAATGAGAATTCTTTTATCTTAATCCAACTTCAAGTAACATAAAATCTACATTATGAATTACTTGGTAATTGTGAGTCTCCATTCAAAAATCTGCAAGAGAGTTGAGATCTTACTCTAGTGTATATTGTTAGATATTTCTTTTCTTTTAGAAATCTATTTGGATGCATAATCACATATGTTAAATCTATCTTCTTTAGGTAGTTTTGTCTTGATATATCTTTAATGGACTTTTATTTTGTTTTCTTCGACTCAAGTATAACGGTAAACTAGTTATTTCATTTTTCCAAATATCAAAGGCAATACATGAAAGGGTTTTATTAATTTCATATCCAGTCTTTGAATTATAAACAACACAGACATGGGAAACCTTTACGAAAGTTCTTTTATTGCACTGAATGGTAAAAGCAATACATGAAATGTCTCTATTAATTTTGTGTCCACTATCTCTGGTTTATTAACACAAAGGACATGCAAAACCTTGGCTTGTATGTTCTTGAAGCTTACAAGCTGATACCCCTCAACTTTAGTAAAATCTGTCATATGTGATTGGACAACTCAGTTTCAAGTCAATTGACTTGAGTAGTGTTCACTGTGTGAAAGAAGTGAAAAGTATCCCAAATCTTCTTTGAAATTTTATTATTCTTGGTTGGATGAACAAGTTCTGGCTCCACATAGAGAGTGATCAATTGAAGGGCTTCATCCTTTTTTAGGAAAACTAGATCATAATTTTCATCATCAAGGGTAGGAAGGGGTTACTCCAAATACATCTAGGAACTCTTACTATGAATAAGGGGTTCCATTTGATTGGCCTAAATATAGTAGTTGGCCTCTTTCATACTAGAAAAAAACCATTTTCCATTCATAGATGCACAACATGGCAATACATCCCTAAAAATCTATAGTATTTTGGCTAAAAAGATAGAAGAGGGTGTTCCGCTTGAAAATTGTATAGAACTACAAAAAAATCCCTTTAAATGAGTTGAAAAGACCAAAAAATTACTGAAGAAGAAGGTTATTAAAGAAAGGGTTAAAACTTTAGAAACCTGTTTGTTGTCTAAAAAAGGAGTGTTGAAGCAGTAGACCAAAACCAGTGCTGGAAACCCTAGTTTAAGACTTGAAACGACCTTCACACAATGTTAGATAGAGAAAGGAGAGTCCAAATTGGCTTCATACTATGTTGAGATCTTACGATAGTGGATCTATGGTGAAATGTCCAATAAACTCTAATATAGTTGGATTACTTGTCATATTTGACTATAGACCACTTTTGTGAAATGAATCATTTTTTTGAAGTTCATGCCTTATTCTTGTTTAGAAAAATCACTTATTCTTTTTTAGACAAGTTAGTTGCATAAGTTAATCATTTTCCAAGAATCACACTCTGTTTTACAATTGCTAGACAACTGGATAGGTAATCTAAAGGAGAACGTGTCAATTTTATGATATAAGATTTAAGAGTTGAGAGGATTAGGCCTTTTGACCAGATATTGTGAGAGGAATTTGTCATAATTGAATTTTTTAAGGACTTCATCAATTATATCTGCATTTTGTCTCTCTTTCTCTTCTTGTGTGGGAAGGCTTGGATTGATGAATGAGAGAAACATGAGAACATAGATGTTTTTTCTTCGGTTATTAGTGACAAGTTTTCTATTTAATTTAATGTGAGACTAATTCAATATGCTTTGTAAAATGGTTGGGAATTAAATGAAAATGATGAAGCTCATGTCACGCGGAATGAGTTGATCCTGTGGACAAGATAGACCTTCCTAGAATCTAAAGAAGACCTAATGACAAGCAAACCAACCAGACATTATCTTTCTCTAAATGTGCTTTTATAAATAATGGCAAACAAGTGTGTTTAAGGCCTACCTTATGTCTAATGCAAGTTTGGGGATGCCTTCGCTCCTTTGATTCAAGTGAGTTCCTTTGTCGCAAACCTGCAAACACAAACAACACAAACGATTAAATAGCACCTGAATAACCAGTATTATAAAACATATTTAACATGAAAGTCAAGGAGTCCATGAAAAAAATAACATGAGATACTTGTTGAGAAAAATGAGCCTGATTGTATTAATTCAAAAGAAGAAGAACTTTACAGTCTTTGCCTTGATGCTGTACAAGCTCCTCCCAGGGTCCAACAAGAAGTCTCCTCTACTTTGACAAGCTTCACTCACTCCCCAATAAAGCCAAAAAGGTATTTGATCTCTCCTCTTAAGCTCAAATAGGAAGTCTTGATTTCACCAGCATTTATCCTAAAAAATGTTCAGCTTCTAACCTCCCTTGCCACTAACCCAATGCCTCAATTTATAGTGCAATGGAGGGAAGTTACTAGATCCTCCTTCAAAGGGATAGAATCCTCCTTCAAAGGGATACCTCCTCCTAACAAGGGATTAGCTCCTTCTCTTTTGGGATGCATGAACCACTTTGGAGAGAACAATCCACGTTAAAATTCCTTCTAGAAACATCTAGAATTAACCCAAAGTGAGTTTTTTAAGATAAAAATTGCGCCTTTTGACTTTCACAGGGGTACGCACCCTCCCCTTTACATACAGAGCGTATAAGTACGCAGGTATTCTGAACAAAAGGTGCAGGCCCGCAGGCAAAAGTGAGAGAAAGTGCAGAACCAGAGTTACATTGCTTTTTTGATGTCTTTCTCTCATTTCCAAAGCTTGTTTTGAAGCGCTGAGGTCTGAGACTTGCTTAGGCGGCTAGTATAGGTGGTGATAGACCTATACTGGCTGCAAATAATCAAGGTGACGATATTTTTTTGTAACAGATTGCCCCCTAAAGTGTGAAGTCTGTAGTAGATGAGGATTTCATTTATCATTTAGAAAGAGTGAAGTACTTTATCATTTTGAGGATCATCTCGCGGAGAGCCTAGTTGGAACCTGTGAAAACATTCAATGCAAAATATATATATGAGATCATATCATCGCAGAGGTAGGCATTCCCATACTCAAATAAAAATTGACTAAGAGACTAAAAACTGACTAGAAAACTAACTATTGCTCTGACATAGGAATGATCTTGTAGCACATCATAAGTATAGACACATGTGGACACAGTATGGACGCATCCATCTGTTTATGAATAGTCCATAGTACAATGAATACAAAATTCCTCGCAGCCTGGATGGTGGAAACTAGATCTAGGGTCTTCATTTCTACTTCCCGAAATAGTACGATTTTATCCATGTGAATGAATGTGTCGAAGTCGAACATGGTAGAAACTGCTTGATTACCAGTCAATGATGTAAAATGTTAACAATCGTGAGAGAAACCACCAATAATGACAATGGCTCTCAAAGTACTCAGTACAATCCATGAGATGTGATAAGATGTGTTGATGTCGAACATGTCACGGAATCCTTTGATCAAAAGTCGATGATGTAAACTATCGTCAAAGATGAGAAACCTGCCATTGAGGCATGCAGATCTCAAGGTACTGACGATTCTTAGATCATATTTCTAGATAATGAGTTGAAGTCGATAGAAAGCGATCCGTCGTAGGCAAGCCCACAACAAAAAATCAGAGATCAAGCTGAAGAAATTTAGTTGCAAGGACTGACTCAGGGATGGTCAAGATGGATGACAGACATTTTGCAGATGAATGGCTTATTTGCACTGACCTCTTGAACACATAACAACATGACAGATGGTTTGGTGACAATTGACCTAAAGTTAATACCCAGAAACCCGCTGAAGACTTTCAATGTGGTTTGATTAACTATTAGGTAAAGGATTTCCCAACCCAGGTCAATGAAAGTGTCATGTTCAAGAGTGGTTATAAAGTGTGACAAACAGACTTAATTTTCTCTCTTTTCCCCCACCATTTCTGGCAAGTACCTCTTTATTTTTTACAAGCTTGAGGAGGATAACATATGCTTGATTATAAGCTCACCCTTCGGGTGAGTCCAACTTAGTTTAAATTCGAACACTAAGAAGGAGTGGTCCATTCCTGTTGTAATTGAACAGGTCCTTTACTGTCGAAATTTAACGAGTCCAGTATAGGAGAAACTCAGCGTTTTTCATTTTTAGAGAGTCTGAAAAAACTTAAGAAGACTCCAGGGTTGAATTTTTCATAAATTTTTGTCTCCCAAGCCTGAAAAAGTATAAAATAATACTTGAGAGAACTGCTTGATCTTTTACGACCAAGGAGTACTTTTCGTTATTAGTGTCTTTGATCTGAAAATGTAAAAAAGCAATCAAGGACATGTCGTTTTATAACCAATATCGAATTTGAAACGAAAAAAATCCGGCAATCTTTTTATGTTTTTACGGTCGGAAAAGAGCTGTAAATGGACCATCTTTTAATTCCGTTTTAACGAGCTTAAAATAAAAAACTCGGCAATCTTTTCATTTTTTAGGAGACAGAAAAGAGCTTAAAGGTGACTCTAGCTGAAAATGATAGATTTTGCCCGAATAATCCTGTTATCTTGCACAAAAACACAAACATTACTCATACCTGTTTGAAAGAGATAAAAATGTCGCAAAAATACCTTTTCAAAGTGAAACATAAACAAATTTGCAATTTATTTACTCAAAAAACTTATAAAAAGGGCCTTTTACCATTCATTTTTACCATTTGTGATTTGGGTGAGAAAATAGTGCTTTTGCTCTGAAAAATTCCAGTGAAGATTGCGGAAAATCCAACTGTCAGAATCGAATGCCGTCTTCTCCAGGTAATCCACATCATCCTCCTATTCCTTTTTAACCGTTTCATTTTTCATTTTAGTCCTTCATTTCATTTTTTGAGAGGGTTTTTAGGCAAAAAACCCGCGCTTGGGGTACGCAGGCTCACCACTGCGAACCTGCGGACCCCGACTTTTTCTCCATTGGGAAAAATCTCGGGGTCCGCACCTTCCATGTAGACAAAGTGCGGTCCCATGCACTGTGTCTAACATGTAGGGTGCGAGCCCCGCCATGAGGGTTTTTAACCCAAAAATCCTTAAAAATGGACCAATGAAAAGTTTTTCTAGCCTTCTAATTTATCCTTATACTTGATGCAGGTAGTACATCATGCTAGATTGGCGCGAACGAGAGCACGAGGACGTGGATGCTGCCGGATGGAATCATCAGCCTTCACTTGATGCTTTGAGGGTGTATGGCTTATACAAATACTGGGCCATTCCTGGCATGAGGGCTCAGGTGGATTTCTTACAGTGGATGGTTGACAAATGGAGCATTCAAGACCAATGTTTCGTTATTGGTGGGCACCAGCTCAAAATCGAGCTGGCGGATATATATTTCTTGACTAGTTTGCCTAAGAGAGGCGTTGACTTGACTCTGTTTGGGACTAGGGCAGGTGGCCAGACTGTCGATAGCCTCCGGTTAGAGTACTGCAACGACCAGACTAGAGACAAAGGGATAGACATAAAGACCATATCCTGTCCTAAGCTTATGGTGATTGCATTCACTGTTACTAGACTTTGCGGAGCTACCGCATTACATGTTGCCACCGAATCCCAGATGCATATGGCAGTTGATTGCTTTCAGGGCACCATCTTCAACTGGTGCGATGCTGTGTTGGCCAATGTGAAGGGCCAATTGACCAGGGCCAAGAAAGGACGACTTAAGACTTTTGGTTATGGGGCTTTAGTCGTGAGTTTTGGCCTGGAGAGGATTCCTATGCTTATCTTGCAGCATATTACAGTCGGAGCTGGGCTTCCTTGAGAGCCCAAACTGATGCGATGGTTCGTAGTCATGGCCCGTCATCCTGATGAGGGGAACGAGGTTGTTCGGTTCAAACCTGAGTATTTCTAATGGTTGGAGAACCAGGTTTTTTCTATTCAGGACTTCCCTTATGCTGGGGTTGATTTTCGTGGAGACCTAGACATGGCTCTTCCTCCAGGAGAGAAGTGGGGTGACTCAGGTAAAATCATTTCCAACATTTTCCTAATGTATTTTTTATTTTTTATTTTTTATTTTTTTATTTTTTTATATCGTATTAAAACTAATAGTAATAATTTCAAAAATGCAGATGTGGGTCCACAGCGACCAGCTGCTCTCCGGCCTTTCAAGAGAAAACAACCAGTTGCACCGGCTCCAGCCCCATAGGATGAATCAACAGAGACTTTGGCCGAGTTGGAGAGCCATCTAGAGCGCCTGACAGGGGACATTCCTGAGACCACCATAGACGACATCCCTCGTCGACTTCAGCACTATGTGATTGGAGTCCCCAGACCTTTTAGGAGGTTCCTTTGTAAGGTGCCCGTGCAATGGTTTCGTATCGAGATCATCACCAGTGATGGGATGATCGCTTATTGTAGTCTCACATGACATTTTTCTTTTTGTACCTATAATTTTTGCCGATCAGAAGGTGTTTTCCAACCTATGATCGAGGACGATGTATTTTTTGACACACTCCTATATATATGATATCATTATTACTAGCTTGTCTTGTTAAACATGTTATGGAATGTTTTTAAATTTACTTGTATGATTATTGCACATGTCTACTTAACATTTGAGAAGCAATTACATCTGCTAATGTATTTAAAGATCTTGGAATATGCTGATATTCAATATAGTCAAATTCACGTTCCAAGAGACGCACTCTCAAAAATAATCTTAATAAAACTGGATTTCTAATGGCGTATACTCTATTAAGCTCTAATACAACGAGTTCAGAATCTAACCTCACTATCAAACTCCGAATCCGAAATGAAATAGATTCAGATAATAACTCAATCACTGCACTATACTTTGCAATGTTGTTTGTTGTTTGACCGAGGCTCACCCCATGCATAGATACTAACTCGTCAGAGGGCGAATAGATAACCCAAGCTGCGGAAGAAATATTCCGTGTACTACGACAATCGCCATCAGCGAAACCAATATATGTTTGGAGAGGCGTCGACATCTGCAACATCAAACGTAAAACCAAGGTAAGCAGGAATAACGAAGGAAAACTCAATCTCTAAGCTAAGCACACTTTAATCTAAAAACACACCAACTAGAAGAAAAACTAACCTAACTAAAAAAATCTTCACACTCGTTTTAAGCATAATACCTCTTCAAGTAAAGACCATTTCTGGGTTTACCTAAAGAGACCCCGTCAAAATCAACCAATTCATAGGCCCCTTTCACTAGCTTTTGCTTGACAACAAAAGGACCATGCCACATAGGCACGAATTTTCCAGCACCTAATTTATCATTTGCTTGATCGTACAAAAGGAATAGATCTCCTTCTGAAAAATTTCGAGGGGTCACATTTCGATCATACTGAGCTTTAATACGTTTGGCATGAGATTCGATCGCTAATGCAGCATC
>APFE031563261.1:0-27483 GCA_000404065.3 Pinus taeda
AAATGTCACTTAAATTTCTAAATTTCTTACCTCTTTCATTCGGTGTGCAAGTGCTTGAAGATGCACTTGAACTTCCACTTTGTGGTGTGCTTGGAGAAGCACTTTCATTTCTCCTCAAGGGTGTTCCTTGCTGTCCTGGTATTGGCACTGTTGTTTGGGGATTCATTTCAGCCATCTCCTCATCATCCTCATCATGAGACAAACAATTTTTAACATTCACTGTTTTCTCTATGCTTCCATCCCAAGCTTCCTCCTCAATGAATTGAACATCTCTGCTCACAAAAAACTTCTTGGTAGATGGGATATACAACCTGTAAGCTTTGGATTCCTCACTGTATCCAATGAAAAGAAATTTCTCCCATTTGCTGTCCAACTTCCTCCTTAGCTGATCTGGAATGTGTGCATAAGCCACACATCCAAAAACTTTCATGTGGGTGACTCCTTTCTTTCTCCCACTCCATGCTTCTTCTGGCACTCTGTTCATCACTGCCTTTGTAGGACACCTGTTCAGAATATACGCTGCACAATTTACAGCTTCAGCCCAATAATCATTTGGCAAATGCTTTTCCTTCAACATGCTCCTCGCCATATCCATGATGGTCCTGTTCTTCCTTTCACCAACTCCATTTTGCTGTGGGGTGTACCTTGCGGTAAACTGCTTATGAATTCCATTTTCTCTACAAAATCGTAGGAATTCTTTGGAGATATACTCACCTCCTCTGTCAGTTCTCAAAACTTTAATATGTAGCCCGCTTTGATTCTCTACAAGTTCTTTGAAATTTCGGAATTTTTCAAACACTTCACTTTTATTCTTCAAGAAAAAGACCCAATTCTTTCTTGTAAAATTATCAATGAATGTTAGAAAATATTGGTTGCCTGCTAGTGATGGGGTTTGCATTGGTCCACATACATCTGAGTGGACAATCTCTAAGGGTGCTTTTGCCCTTATGCTTTTCCCTGATGGAAAACTTTCTCTGTGTTGTTTCCCCAATATGCAACCTTCACAAAGGCTGTCAGTTTTCTCTATCAATGGTAATCCTCTTACCATTCCTTTTTTGCTCAACAAATTAAGACCTCCAAAGTTGAGATGTCCAAATCTCAAGTGCCACAACCAATTTTCATCCTTAGGCACACTTTGGAAAGCCTCTTGGGTAACTGCTGCAATTACTTCTTTGTTTTTCAAGTCTGCCCTTATTCTGAGAGGGAACATCCTGTTCCTCATCATTTTTACTTCAGCAATGCATCTTTTGCTGGGTGCTATATACATGATGGTGCATACATCATTCTTAAAGAGAACATTGTACCCCTTATGGACAAGCTTTCCAATACTCAAGAGGTTACATCTCATTCCAGGGACATAGTAGACATCTGCTATGGTTTTCTTTTCACCCTTCTTTGTAAATATTTTGACTTCTCCTTTTCCCATAACAGAGATTTTACTATCAGTCCCAAGTGTAACTTCTGACTTCACACTTTGATCTAAAGCAGAAAACAAAGCTAAGTTTCATGTCATATGGTTGCTGCAACCTGAATCTAAAAAACATAAATCTTCACTATTTGTCTCAGCCATGTTACAAGCTAACAAAACATTATTTTGGCTGGTATTTTCTCTAGTGATATTTGCACTAGAACTATTACACATATCATGCTGTTTCTTCCTACATTCATTGGAATAATGCCCATATTTTTTACAATAATAACATTGGACATTGGATTTTTCATACCTCTGTCCTTGAGCATGATGTTGTCCTCTTTGTTGGCTACTGCCTTGGCCTTGGTTCTGATCTGAATTGCTGCATCTTCCTTGAGCATTTGCTGGACTATTCCTTCCACCTCTGTTCTGACTTCTGCCTCTTCCTCTCTTGTTTCCTCTGCCTTGACCTCTACCTCTTCCAAAGGACATATGGGTCTTGAAGGCTTGCCATAGAGATGAGTTTTCATTTCTACTCAACCTCTGCTCATGAGTTATCAGTGATGCATGGAGTTCATCAACTGAAAAGCTCGAGAGATCCTTTGTCTCTTCTATGGTGGTGACAATAACATCAAACTTTGAGGGTAAGACCCTCAAAAGTTTCTCCACAATCCTCCTTTCTTCAAGAACTTCTCCATGAGTCCTCATCTATGTGACCAAACCAATCACATGTGTGAAGAATGAGTCAATATTGTCTGACTCCTTCATGCACAAATTCTCAAAATCTCTCCTCAGCAACTGTAGTTTTGTTGTCTTCACTTTCTCCATGCCTCGATAGGCTGTCTTGAGGCTTTGCCATGCTTCATTGGATGTCTTAGCTGCTGCTAACCTTGGAAACACACTCTGGTCCACTACTAGATACAAAAACACAAGGGCTTTTGAATCCTTCTTCCTATTGCTCTTCAACAGATCCTTCTCTGCTGGAGTTAATCTATTAAACTCATTTTCATCTGCTGGTTCTTCAAAACCATCTTCAACTATTTCCCATAAATATTGAGAGGCAAACAGGGCTGTCATGGTTATTACCCAATAGCCATAGTTTTTCCCATTAAACTGTGGGAGCTGGGTGTTAAACATACCCATACCAGTGCTTTTGCTGGCCATTCCTTGCATCCTTAGTTATGCTTCAATTTCTTGACTGTGTATTTTAAAACAATTGACTGCTTCTTCAGCAACACATAAAAAAAACTTTGTGAAATACCTGAGTATTTTCTTAGCTGAGCCTTCACTCTGCTGGAGAAGATCTACTGCTGCAACAAAAGACTCCTCCCTTCAGCTTCTTTGTCACCTTCAAAGTGCCTAAGCCTGCTCTGATACCACTGTTGGGGATTTTTTTCATACGTGCTGCTGCGTTCTACACATCTCATATACTTGCACTGCTGCACTTCTCAGTCTTATCTAACTTAACAAAAAAAAACTCAGGAATATATATATGGTTTTACATGCCATACTCCCGTAAAATAAAAAACAATAAAATTTAATTATCTTATTGGCTTTTACTTGTGCCCATACTCCCGCTGATAAAAATTAAAAACTTCATCAAAAACTTACCAACCCACAGTAAATTTGCATTTACTGATTTACTGACATAAACAACAGTAAAGAGATTTTTACTTCACGTCAAATTTATTTGCAGCAGGCTTGTACTTCAATCAGTATTCAAATTGACTTTGGAAACTCATCGGGTCCGAGATTTATCGCATGGCACACATATATGCAAAAGTGTGCACCCATGGTTTCCCCGATTGCGAAATACTGTGGACCCGATAATCTATCAAAGGAAATTAATACCTTGGTCGGGTGCGGCCCATCAGCGATTGCACATTTGAAAAAAGTTACGCTCCACTTAAAATGTTGATAACGATACACCGATGCGATATCAGCGATCGCATATCACAAACAAAAAAAACTTTATAACACCCGCTGCCATTTCGCCGAACTGCTCACCGCCGAAGTGTTCATCGCTGAAGTCGCTCGGATTGCTTATCGCTGGAGTGCAATTGAAATTACATTTTCAACAAAAGTGCCATTGACATGTATTTAAGACCATACATATTATATTTGAGTCTAGTGACCATGACTGCTGAGAGTAATTTGTATTTTCTTGTTTTTTTCCTGTTTGCTGCAGGAAGACTAGGCAAATTCTCACAATTACCGCTTTCTGTGAATCTTTTAGCCGCGCTGTGTTTGGGTAATAGTTGTTCGGGTAATATTCAGTAACTTAATCCTCCTGTGTTTCCGTAATGCATATGCGAATAGAATTACCGTAGCCATTTTGAGCCAGGTTATGTTCATTATCATAATATACCTATATTTTCGCTTATCAATGTTTCCTATAGGGTTTGTTAATAACTTCTCTTATGTCATATGGACGGGAAATATTCGTTATCAACACGTATTCATAGGTGAGTTAGTCCGTATCAACGTGCTAGTGATACCTCGGTTATTCGCAGGATACCCTACCAGATATGCCAAATGCCTCCATCGTTACGCAATTTTTGGCTAACGTGAACTATTTCCGGTAGGCATCTCCTTGAATACGCGAGTTCATTTATGCCTATCCGAGCATTTTTTTGCTGCTAGGTCTTTCTCTGCAATGCGGGTTAGTTATGGCCAATATGCGAATTATATACCTGAAAAGCGACTTATCGCCAATGGATACGCGACTTATCTTGTCGTATACGCGTGTTATCTTGCTGGAGATAACCGGAATGATACGTCGGAGATAACTGGAATGATAAGTCGCATTATCCGGCAGTAACCGGAATGATAAGTTCCATATCCGGCCTATCGTGCATGCTCACCCGGAAATAACTCACATAACCGGCCATGAGTAGCCCAAAATGAACTCGCGTAGACGGTATCGTGTTATCACGCCGGAGATAACCGGAATGATAAGTCGCAATATCCCCGCAGTAACCGGAATGATAAGTCACATACCCGGCCTATCGTGCCTCCTCGCCCAGAAATACCTCACATAACCGGCCATGAGTAGCCCGAAATGAACTCGCGTAGACGGCGTCGGGAATGGTTTGCCCAATAGATATCTGGTACAGACATTCCACATACCTCGCAAAAGTGACTCGTGTACGCTATGAATAGCACACGTATCATACAACGTTGCTGATAATGGGGAGCGAATTATCTCGCGTTGCAGAGAATGGCTCATGATGGTAATTATCTCTTGTTTCAGACCATGGCCATGGTAATTCACATGAATTATCTCGCCGGACCCAAACCAACGAACTACCTGATCTGACAGACTATTATTATCCATTTGCCGCCTCTGATAAGAGCAAGTTTGGTGTAGATGTAGCTCATATGCGCATGGTAGGGGCACGAGGTTCGATTCCCCGCATCTCCAAATTCTCTGGATATCTAGGGATTTGATATCTCTGTTTTGTCTGTGCTGTTTGGTCACTTCATACAACTACATTAATGTAGATGTAGCCGGTTTTGTAGCCGGTTGCAGTGAAATTCAAATCCTTTGCCATCAAGGATAACTACCCCTAAACACTAAACCCTAAAGAATTTACTAAAGTGTTATAAACCCTAACCCCTAAACCCTAAAACCTAAACCTTAAACCCTAAACCCTAAACCAAAAACCTCAAACCCTACATCCTAAACCCTAAACCCTAAACTTAAACTGCTAAACCCTAATCCCTGAATTCTAAACCCTAAACTTAAACTGCTAAACCCTAATCCATAAATTCTAAACCCTAATCATTTTGTAACATTTTAGAAAGTGTTTCGTCACTTTTATCTAAGTGTTTATTAAAATCATTTACCTAAATCTTATAAACATTAAATCGTTAACCTTAAACACTATACCCTAAACCCTAAACCCTAATTCCTATGCATTTTATAACATTTTAAGAAGTGTTTTTTACTTTTTATTAAGTGTTTATTAAAATCATTTAGTAAAGTGTTATAAAAGCTAAACCTTAAACCCTAAACCCCAAAACCTTAACCACAAACCCTAAACTGTAAACCCCAACCTTAAACCCTAAACCCAAAACTGTAAACAATAAACACTAAGAATTTTATAGGATTTTAAAAAGTAATTTTTATGTTTTATTTGAGTGTTTATTAAAATAATTTACTAAAGTTTTATAAGCCCTAAAATTTAAACGCTAACTCCAAACCCTAAATCTGAAACCCTAAGAATTTCATAACATTTTAAAAAGCATTTTGTAAGCATTTTATATTACTTTAAAAATCATTTTAGAACTTTCATCTAATTGTTTATTAAAAGCATTTACTGAGTTGTTATAAATCGTAAACCCTAAAATCTAAAAAGTAAACCCCAAACCCTAAACCCTAAACGCTAAACCCCAAACCCTAAACTGCCAACCTTAAACCTTAAACCCAAAACTGTAAACCATAAATCCTAAGCATTTTATAACATTTTAAAAAGCAATTTTTATTTTGTATTTATGTGTTTGTTAAAGTCATTTAGTAAAGTGTTATAATCCCTAGACCCTGAACCCTAAATGCTAAACCCAAACCCTCAATCCTAAACAGTAATAATTTATTAACATTTTAATAAATCTTAAACGCTAAACCCTAAAACCTAAACACCAAACCTTATACCCTAAAACATAAGAATTTTATAACATTTTAAAAATATTTTTTTAACTTTTATTTAAGTGTTTAGTAAAACCATTTACTAAAGTGTTATAAACCGTAAACCCTAAACACCAATTCCTAAACCCTAACCCCTAAACCCTAAGCAATTTAGAACATTTTAAAAAGTGTTTTGTAACTTTTAATTAAGTGTTGATTAAATTAATTTAATAAAGAGTTATAAACCCTAAGCCATAAACCATAAACCACAAGCCCTAACCTAAATAGTATACCTTAAAACTAAAGCATTTTATAACATTTTGAAAAGTGTATTGTAATTTTTACTTAAGTTTTTATTAAAAGAATTTACTAAATTGCTATAGACCCTAAACCCTAATCATTTTATGACATTTTAAACCCTACGCACTAAATCCTAAGAATTCTATAACATTTTAACAAGCATTTTGTAATCTTTTTCTAAGTGCTTATTAGAAGCATTACTGAAGTGTTACAAACACTAAACCCTAATCATTTTATAATATTTTAAATGCCAAACCCTAAATCCTAAACCCTCCATCCTAAACTGTAAACTTTAAACCCAAAGCATTCTATAATGTTTTAAAAATTATTTTGTAACTTTTATTTAAATTTTTATTAAAATCGTTTGATAAAGCATTATAAATCTTAAACCCTAAATTGCAAAAAATATACCCTAAACACTAAAACCTAGGAATTTTATGACATCTTAAAAAGTGTTTTGTAACTTTTATTTAAGATTTTATTAAAAGCATTTACTGAAGTGTTACAAATCCTATACCCTCAACCCTAAATCATAAACCCTAAACCCTAAACCCTAAACCCTAAAACCTAAACCCTAAAATCACATTACATTAAACTTTAAATAGGTGTGGTAAACATAATAGTTAAGTTGTAATGCGGTGGTGTAATGAAAATGTGTTATGTTTGTTTGGTGCAAGTCTTGGTTTTAACCCCCGAGTCTACCAAAAAATATTTTTACACTGCATGTTGAGTCGACCTTTGGGGAGGGACATGTGGTGGCCTCCAAGCTTGCCACTTTTCCCCTCCTCGTTGGTCCTCCATTAACCAAAAAAATCATGCCAAGTCACCACATTTGATAACCAACCAAAATATGACGCTTGTAAATGCCTAATTGGACCTTTGACCACTGTTGACCTTGCGCACTCACCTCCCATGTTAGTAGTACGAATAGCTGATTGTGCATTTTCTTTTAAATTTATTCTGCTTCGTAAAGCAGACACAACACGATGTCTTCCTCATACGAACTTGGATTTCAGTGAAATGAGCTGCATTGGGATAATTTTGTCGAGAATGACGTGCTTGTTTATGTTTCGAGCCATTCTGAGAAAATTTATTTTTAAGCTAAATATTGAGCACTTGGTCAACATTCAAGGGTGGTAGCCAAGTATGTGTGGAGTGAAAATGAGGAGGAAAAATAATTTAGCACCATCATTAGGAATTCTTCACAAATGAGCTTAAATCCAAGGGGTGTACAATTTTGGAGTGGGATCAATGTCATCAAGAGGTAGCATAGCAACAAGCCTAGTGGTCCTTATGTTGTTGAGAATCACTAGACATGACTGTTTTATTCTGAGGCCCTACATTGTAGGCCCATGTTTCATTTTAAGATCGAATGCTTCACATCACCATATTTGCTTCACCCAACCTTTAGAGGCTAGTATCTCTCCCTTTCATGCTTATTTTCTTCTTTTTTTCAAATTAATGTGTTTGTTTCCTCCACTAGATTATACCTTTGGGTTACAATGCACATATGACATAGGATTTCGCTTTTCTTCAGCATGGAATCCATGAGTTGGATAAGGGTTTAGATAATATGAATATTGTAGTGAATAGAAGGTTTGGTAACTTCAGGTGGAGGAAAGAAAGGCCAAATCATGACAAGTAATATTGGTATTAGCGTTATGGTAGACAAGTTGCTTATACTAGGGTCCAGAATTATAACAAATATATTTCCCATCAAATGGAAAAACCAAATGGAAGAAAGAAAATTGGAACATGAATAAGGATAATATCGTTCAACTAACATTTGAAATTTCATCTAATGGGTATTTGCAAGCCAATCACCATAAAACTAGACCTATTACTAGCTCACTCATATGGACATCGAAACACATGTATTATAGAATATTCTTCATTTTCTTAACTTAGAAGTTATCAGTGTTGAAAATTGTTGTTATTGATGTGAAAGGTTGTCCAAATGAAAGAGGAAATTACATAGTCAAATAGGATATTATGATACTTTTCTAATGGTATATGGCACTCCCTCTAATTCCATAGGAATGAGGAGATATAAAATATTTTTCAATATGACCCAAAAAAACTAGAATCAGACCCCATTTAGATACCGTATCTTTGAAGGTTTACTCTCTCAAAATACCGAGCTCAAATGGGAGCATAAGATATATGGTTAGAAAGATGATGCCAAGATATTTCCAATTGTATATGGCACTCCTAACCCCTCAAATTTCAGGTTAAATGGATTTTTTTATACTCACTATACATTATGGCATTTGAAAAAGTCATCCCAACTACTGGACAAGCCATGTAACGTACCTCCATGGCCTACCCAAAACTTTCACTGTTAGGCTCCATTAACTTTGAAAATTTGTCTCTATTATAGTTATATTTTGACCGTATTTACTTGTACATTAATTTTAGTTATTATATGAACACTATCATTCAAACATTCATACCAATTTCAAATAAAGTTGAATAACCCCAAACATCGGTCATTGATGTGATCTTTTTATTTCCTCAATAAATCTTATATATTGGATGAATATTAAGCATATAAGACTTCCATTCATAACTTGGTTAAGTCGCAAGTATGATTCCACATACCTTATTATCATGCAAATGGTTATTATTCTGACAACTTTCTCTAGTAATCTTAAGAATGGAATTAAATTGAGAGCAATGAACCACACTAATACTCTTAGGCATACTCTTCAACAAGATCTCTTCAACACAATCAATGGAATAATCCTTCATGGGTGGACTCATTCATGGGTTAAAATTGACATTGTTAGAATCTCAAAAGAAACCTGACTTACAAACTTCTTAGGGTTTAGGGTTTAGGTTTTGGAGGTTTAGGGTTTAGGGTTTAAGGTTTATGAAAATTTATTAAATTCTTTTAATAAACACTTAAATAAAAGCTACAAAATGCTTTTTAAAATGTTGTAAAATGCTCAGATTTCAGGGTTTAGGTCTTTTGGGCCAAAGGCGAGACCCGACCTCAAAGCATAAATTACTAAATGACTAATAAAAAACCATGCACATGTAAAGACTTGTGGTGGTCTGCTCGGGCGGGAGAGGAGACAGGAGCTGGCGGAGTGATGAAAAGGCTTCATTTCCACTAGAAGCAAGGTTTCATAACCAAACCACAATTGTCTTCATACTAGGGTCCCAATGGCAGACCACGAAACCGATGTGAAACCACTTCAAGCTACTACAAGTTACATCTTCCTTCCTCACTCAAGGCAAGAGCCCCAGTGAAGCACCATAAACATAGACCCGACCGCTATTAAACTCCTTACCACCCAAGCTCATTGCCCAAACAATCGAATTCAGCCAAATCATGTACCAAGGTTCACATTTATCATTAGAGTGCTTGAGGAGGAATGTCATGCTAGAGGAGTAGTATGAAGTCTTTTCATCATCACAACATTCATATGTGCATAGAGGGGAGGGAGGTATGGATGGTCGATCGCACACCATTTGTACCAATGCATCTGCACCCCCATTGGGAAAAAGTTGCTACTATTATCAAGGGAACTTTTGAACTTATTTTTGGAACCAACTGATATCAATTTTAACATGGAATACATGTGTGATTTTCCTTTTGGAAAACCACAAATACATACTGTAAATTCATGTAAATTTTATTTTGTATTTTAAATGATACATATTTTTATTTTTAATTAAGTTCAACAAATAACATACCTCTCAACATGTTCATGTTTCTAATTTGATTATGGTATGCCAAGCATCTATGGTGTCTTTTAGAAAAGTATATAGTTTGGCTATTACAACAATTGCGAGTTACCCAATTTATGATATCCCTATTTATGGACTTAAGTAAATGATTAGTCCATGCAAAGTCTAGTGGATTGACTTCAATGTAAAAATATTATCCAAGTGATGTTACTAACCATTCTCTATAAAAATGTAATCCCAACATTAATTTATTTATAGAGAAGGTATAATACCATGGATACAAAATTTGTTGCAGTTTGGAAATTATATTGTGGGTAGTGTTTCAACTTTTTTATTTCATAAATTTTCTATCAACCTATCCATATATTGTTTTTTTTCATCCTATAAAGATATTCTACATGAGTCAAAAGTCTTAGAAAAATACTAATTCAGAGTATTGAAGTAATCAAGTTTTGAGGGGTTTGTGGTTTTCGCAGTGCGTTATATTAGATATCATTTTTTGGGGTTCAACTATGCTAAGTAAGTCATCCATATATGACCATTTCCATGGGAGGTAGTCGTAACTGACTCATTTCGCATGATTTTTTAATATTCCACTTATTTCACTATGATTTAAATGATTATATTTTCAAATAGGAAGTTGATAGTTTTTTACATTCTCCCACTCTTTGAATTCAACATGTTGAGCTACTTGATCTGTTGTTGAATGTTAGTTTTGCTATACTAATTTCAACTTCAAATTTATAAACAAATGCTTGTCAATTGCTTCATGTTCATCGTTCTCTTATGGTGTTTATGATTGTAAACAGGTAAATTTTATCAAGTTTTACGTGAAATATAAGAGTAAAATAACATCAAAAACAAGTGTTGAACAACAAAAAAGTACAAAAAACCATCAACATGGAAACTTAACATAATGTTTTGATGAATGAGTCCACCCCTCCTAGGCTACATCTCTTTGATCTATCTTCCATGGATTAGGACTCTGTATTAGCTCAATATGGAAAAAAAATGTTGTTGACCAATCTCTATTGCTCCTTAGACCTACTTCAATGTGTTCAGAATGCTCAAATTAGCTAGGAACACCTTTTGCTGAGCTCAATTTGGTTGAATTTTGCTTCAGGTGTGGTCAAAATAGTTTTACGTAGGAAAACACCTGTAAAACTAGAGGAACTCCACTCAAATCCACTAAGACTGGAGTTATCGCCAATTTTGGAGGTCCACCAGAATTTCTGCCAAGTTAAACTACAGTTAATTAATGTTAAATGTGTTTAATTAACCACTAAATGTGATTAGCACAAACTGCAGTTTTACTAATAGTTAACTCTGGCGGCATTGGTGGAGGTAGACACATGGAATGGAATAAAACTAACGGTTATGTTTATGGTAACAATGGAATACATATAACTGTAACTGCCAATGGAGCATTCAGATGGGAGGGATCGCCTACAGGTTGGCCCTCCTAACCCCAAAATCACATTACATTAAACTTTAAATAGGTGTGGTAAATAATAGTTAAGTTGTAATGCAGTGGTGTAATGAAAATGTACTATGTTTGTTTGGTGCAAGTCCTGGTTCCCATCATGGACAACCTTTCGGTCATACTACCACAATCTACCTAGAAGAATATGACACACATCCATGGGCATGATGACACAAATAACTTTGTCCCTATATTTGCCAATATGGAATTCCACCACACACTGCTCATCAACTAGCAGTTGGTGACCCTTCTATAACCATGAAAATTTATATGGAGTTGGATGCTTCAATCGTTTAAAACCCAATTTGTCCACCATCTATGTTACAACCAGATTATCACTGCTTCCACTATCTATAATCAGTTTGTCGCATTTTCCATGTGACTTGCATACAATCTGGAATAATGCCTTTCTATGGGTTTGTTCAGTTGCTTCTTTTGTTCATTTCAACAATACCTTATTCAAGACTAAGGTCTCTCCTATCTTCCGTGTATTTTTCTACATCCTGAGGCAGTGCCTCTGCTTCTTTTGTCTAAGCAACATATGCTCCTCTTTGACCAACCTGTTCTCCTTCAGGACACTGAAAGGATCTGTTCCCCAACTTGTGGCACTTGTAGCACTAGTAGGCAGCTCCTTTACCTCTGCCATTTACTATTCCTCTCGGGTATGGCCTTCCTCCTCTCGTGTTGCCATCCTTTTCTACTGTGCCTGAGGTTTTTCAACTGTTGCCCTCTTGACTGTTATTGGTTGTCCTTCCTCTACCAAATGATTGTCCTTTTCGAGTTGTAATGTTTCAACTTCTTAACAAATATATATATATATAAATTATATAAATATATATATATATATATATATATTATATATTTATGATGGTATTTTTATTGGAAATTCATTTGTTTACATTCTACAATGGAAATTTAGAACGTGTTTGATTTCGGTACCTAAAGATTGTCTCTGTAATAATAGCTTGATTGGCCCATTTGTATCTTCGCTCTGTTGGCACTGTGGTTTCTCTGATAGCTCTCCTCACCTTTATGCTTGTTGTTCACCTGTGTATTTTTAGCTTTGTTGATGGGAAAAAAGGAAGTAGTTTCTACAGTATAAAATAGGAAGTTTTGGACCATAGTATGAATGGTTTCAAACGTTCTTGTATTCAAAAAATATTTCTATGTTTTCTCTGTATTTCTTCTATGATGGGAAAAAAAGATTACATCCATTGTTTCTTCCTTTGTTTCGTAGAGAATATTAGGCACCTATCAGAACTGCCAACGGTTACGTTAAAACTATTCCTGAATAACTGTCTTTTCTTGCTTTGTAAATTAAAACAAATTCTAAATAATACTAAGAGGAAAAAAAAGAATTACTTAAGCAACCATTGTCATTGTCTGAGACAACCATTCATAGAAAATAAAAAAACTAATGAAACTCAAATTTTTTTGAACAAGACAAACTCCCACCATGTCCTTCCCTGAGTTGGATGCTCCTGCATCATAAACCCTAAACCCTAAACCCTAAGTATTTTATAACATTTGAAAAAGTGTTATGTAAAAATTATTTAAGTGTTTATTGAAAGCAATTATTAAAGTGTTATAAACCCTAAATCCTAAATGCTAAACTCTAAAACCTAAATGTCAAACCATAAACCCTTATCATTTTATAACATTTTAAAAAGCATTTTGCAACTTTTATTAATTGTTTATTAAAATCATTTACTAAAGTGTTATAAATCCTAAATTGTAAACCATAAAATCTAAAATCCAAACTCTAAACACCAAACCCTATGAATTTTATAACATTTTAAAAAGTGTTTTGTAACATTTATTTAGGTGTTTATTATAATAATTTTCTAAAGTGTTATAAACCTTAAATTCTAAACCTGAAACCCTAAACCCTAAACTCTAAGAATTTAATAACATTTAAAAAATTATTTTGTAACTTTTATTGAAGTTTTTAGTGAAATCATTTTAAAAAGTGTTATAAACCATAAAACCTAAACTATAAACCCTAAACCGTAAACCCTAAATCCCAAACCCTAAACCCAAACCCTAAACCCAAACCCTAAACTCTAAATCTAAAACACTAAGAATTTAGAACATTTTAAAAAGTGTTCAATAACTTTTATTTACGTGTTTATTAAAGTAATTTACTAAATTATTATAAACCCTAAACCCTAAAATTAAAACCCTAAACCCTATAGCCTACTTTTTAAAGCCTAAATCATAAACCCTAAAATCATTTACTAAGGTCTTCTAAACCCTAAACCATAAGTGATTTATAATATTTCATAAATTGTTTTGTGATTTTGACTTAAGTGTTTATTAAAAGCATTTAATAAAGTGTTATAAACACTAAACCCTAAACCCTAAACACGAAACTGTAATCCTTGAGGATTTTATAACTCTTAAAATGTATTTTGTAACTTTTATTTAAGTGTTTATTAAAAAGATTTATTGAAGTGCCATAAACCCTAAATATTAAACCATTAACCATAAATCATAAACCCTAAGCATTTTATAACATTTTTAAAACAATTTTGTAAATTTTATCTAAGTGTTTATTAAAATAATTTATTAAGGCATTATAAACCCTAAACCCTAAACCCTAAACCCTACACCCCAAACTCTAAACCCTAAGAATTTTATAACATTTTAAAACTCAAATCTTAAACCCTAAAAACTAACTATTTCATGACATTTTAATAAGCATTTTGTAACGTAATTTTTATGTGTTTATTAAAAGAATTTACGAAAGTGTTATAAACCATAAAACCTAGGCATTTTATTACATTTTATCAAGCATTTTTTAACTTTTTAAAACCCTAAACCCTAAACAATAAGAATTTTATAATGTTTTTAACCCTAAACCCTAAGCATTTACTAAAGTGTCATAAACCCTAAATCCTAAACCCCAAATCCTAAGAATTTTACAACATTTCAACAAGCATTTTGTAACTTTTGATTTTTTTATTATTAAAAGCATTTACTAAAATGTCCCTAAACCATAAACCCTAAACATTTTATACAGTTGAATAAGTGTTTTATATTTTTTTTAAGTGTTATAAATCCTAAACCGTAAGGGTTTAATAACAATTTAAACCCTAAACCCTAAACACTAAACCCTAAAAATTTTATAACATTTAAAAATCCTTTTCTAACTCTTTTTAAGCGTTTATAAAAATCATTTATGGAAGTGTTATAAACCCTAAACACTAAGCATTTTATAGCATTTTAAACCCTATACCATAAACCCTAAGAATTTAATAACATTTTAAAAAGCTTTTTGTAACTTTTTTTAGGTGTTTATTAAACGAAATTACTAAGCTTTTATAAACCCTAAAACCTAAGCAATTTATAACAATTTAAACCCTAAACACTAAACCCTAATACCTAAACTCTAATCCCCAATTATTTTATAACATTTTAACAAGCATTTTGTTACATTTTTTAAGTGTTTCTTACAAGAATATACTGAAGCGTTATAAACCCTAAACCCTAAACCTTAAGCACTTTTTAACATTTTAAAGCCTAAATCCTAAACCCTAAGCATTTTATAACCTCTTAAAAATAATTTTGTAACTTTTGTTTAAGTGTTTATTAAAATAATTTACCAAAAAGTTATAAACCCTAAACCTTAAACCCAAACCCTACATCCTAAACCCTAAACCCTAAGCATTTTATAACATTTTAAAAAGATTTTGGAAACACTTTTTAAGTGTTTTCTAAAAGCACTTACTAAAAGTGTTATAAACCCCAAACCTAAACACTAAGCATTTCATAACATTTTAAAAAGTGTTTTTTTAATTTTATTTAAGTTCTTATTAAAAGCATTTACTAAAGTTTTATAAACCCCAAAAACTAAATCCTAATAAACCCTAAACCCCCAAACCATAAGCATCATATAACATTTTATAAAGTGTTTTGAAAATTTTATTCAAGTGTTTATTAAAACCATTTACTAAAGTGTTATAAACCGTAAACAGTAAACCCTAAATCCCAAATCCTAAACCCCAAACCCTCAACTCTAAACCCTAAAGACTAAGAATTTTATAACATTTTAAAAAGTGATATGGAATTTTTATTTAAGTGTTTACTAAAAGAATTTGCTAAAGTGCTATAAACCCTAAATCCTAGACCCGAAACCCCAAAGCCTATATCCTAATGCTTAAAGCCTAAAGCCTAGAACCTAAAATCATTTACTAAGGTCTTATAAACAGTAAACCCTAAACCCTAAACGCTAAACCTCTAAGGACTTTAGAACCATTTTAAAAGTGTTTTGTGACTTTAATTTAATTGTTTATTAAAACCATTTAATAAAGTATTATAAACCCTAAATCCTAAACCTGAAAACCTAAACCCTAAAACCCACACTCAAAACCCTAAACCCTAATCATTTTCTAACAATTTAAAACCCAAACATGAAACCCTAAACCCTAAGTATTTTATAACATTTTAACAAGTGTTTTGTAACCTTTTTTAAGTGTTTATTAAAAGCACTTACTAAATTGTTATAAACACTAAAACCTAGGAATTTTGTTACATTTTATCAAGAGTTTTGTAACTTTTTAAAACCCTAAACCCTAAGAATTTTATAACATTTATAACCCTAAACCCTAAGCATGTTCTAACATTTAAATGAACGTTTTATAACTTTTTTTAAATTGTTTATTAAAATAATTTACTAAAGTGTTATAAACCCTAAAGCTTATATCTTAAGAATTTTATAACATTTTAGCAAGCATTTTGTAACCTTTTTTTAAATTTCTTATTAAATCATTTACTAAAGTGTCCCTAAACCCTAAACACTAAACATTAACGCCTAAACACTAAACCCTAAAGAATTACTAAAGTTTTATAAACCCTAACCCCTAAACCCTAAAACCTAAACCTTAAATCCTAAACCCTAAACCGAAAACCTTAAACCCTACAGCCTAAACCCTAAACCCTAAACTTAAACTGCTAAACCCTAATCCCTGAATTCTAAACCCTAAACTTAAACTGCTAAACCCTAATCCCTCAATTATAAACCCTAATAATTTTATAACATTTTAGAAAGTGTTTCGTCACTTTTATGTAAGTGTTTATTAAAATCATTTACCTAAATCTTATAAACATTAAACCGTTAACCTTAAACACGAAACCCTAAACCCTAAACCCTAATTCCTATGCATTTTATAACATTTTAAGAAGTGTTTTTTACTTTCTATTAAGTGTTTATTAAAATCATTTAGTAAAGTGTTATAGAAGCTAAACCTTAAACCCTAAACCCCAAAACCTTAACCGCAAACCCTAAACTGTAAACCCCAACCTTAAACCCTAAACCCCAAACCGTAAACAGTAAACACTAAGAATTTTATAAGATTTTAAAAAGTAATTTTTATCTTTTATTTGAGTGTTTATTAAAATAATTTACTAAAGTTTTATAATCCCTAAACGTTAAACGCTAACTCCAAACCCTAAATCTGAAACCCTAAGAATTTCATAACATTTTAAAAAGCATTTTGGAAACATTTTATAATGCTTTAAAAATCATTTTAGAACTTTCATCTAATTGTTTATTAAAAGCATTTACTAAGTTGTTATAAATCGTAAACCCTAAAATCTAAAAAGTAAACCTCAAACCCTAAACCCTAAACCCGAAACCCCAAACCCTAAACTGCCAACCTTAAACCTTAAACCCAAAACTGTAAACCATAATCCCTAAGCATTTTATAACATTTTAAAAAGAAATTTTTATTTTGTATTTATGTGTTTGTTAAATTCATTTAGTAAAGTGTTATAATCCCTAGACCCCCTAAAACCTAAACACCAAACCTTATACCCTAAAACATAAGAATTTTATAACATTTTAAAAAGAATTTTTTAACTTTTATTGAAGTGTTTAGTAAAACCATTTACTGAAGTGTTATAAAGCCTAAACCCTAAACACCAATTCCTAAACCCTAAACCCTAAGCAATTTAGAACATTTTAAAAAGTGTTTTGTAACTTTTAATTAAGTGTTGATTAAAATAATTTAATAAAGAGTTATAAACCCTAAGCCATAAACCATAAACCACAAGCCCTAACCTAAATAGTATACCTTAAAACTAAAGCATTTTATAACATTTTGAAAAGTGTATTGTAATTTTTACTTAAGTTTTTATTAAATGAATTTACTAAATTGCTATAGACCCTAAACCCTAATCATTTTATAACATTTTAAACCCTACGCACTAAATCCTAAGAATTCTATAACATTTTAACAAGCATTTTGTAATCTTTTTCTAAGTGCTTATTAGAAGCATTACTGAAGTGTTACAAACACTAAACCCTAATCATTTTATAATATTTTAAATGCCAAACCCTAAATCCCAAACCCTCCATCCTAAACTGTAAACTTTAAACCCAAAGCATTCTATAACATTTTAAAAATTGTTTTGTAACTTTTATTTAAATTTTTTTTTAAATCATTTGATAAAGCATTATAAATCTTAAACCCTAAATTGCAAAAAATATACCCTAAACACTAAAACCTAGGAATTTTATGACATCTTAAAAAGTGTTTTGTAACTTTTATTTAAGATTTTATTAAAAGAATTTACTAAAGTGTTACAAATCCTATACCCTCAACCCTAAATCATAAACCCTAAACCCTGAACCCTAAACCCTAAAATCACATTACGTTAAACTTTAAATAGGTGTGGTAAACATAATAGTTAAGTTTAATGCGGTGGTGTAATGAAAATGTGTTATGTTTGTTTGGTGCAAGTCTTGGTTTTAACCCCCCAGTCTACCAAAAAATATTTTTACACTGCATGTTGAGTCGACCTTTGGGGAGGGACATGTGGTGGCCTCTAAGCTTGCCACTTTTCCCCTCCTCGTTGGTCCTCCATTAACCAAAAAAATCATGCCAAGTCACCACATTTGATAACCAACCAAAATATGACGCTTGTAAATGCCTAATTGGACCTTTGACCACTGTTGACCTTGTGCACTCACGTGCCATGTTAGTAGTACGAACATCTGATTGTGCATTTTCTTTTAAATTTATTCTGCTTCGTAAAGCAGACACAACATGATGTCTTCCTCATACGAACTTGGATTTCAGTGAAATGAGTTGCGTTGGGATAATTTTTTCGAGAATGACGTGCTCGTTTATGTTTCGAGCCATTCTGAGAAAATTTATTTTTGAGCTAAACATTGAGCACTTGGTCAACATTCAAGGGTGGTAGCCAAGTATGTGTGGAGTGAAAATGAGGAGGAAAAATAATTTAGCACCATCATTAGGAATTCTTCACAAATGAGCTTAAATCCAAGGGGTGTACAATTTTGGAGTGGGATCAATGTCATCAAGAGGTAGCATAGCAACAAGCCTGGTGGGCCTTATGTGGTTGAGAATCACTAGACATGACTGTTTTATTCTGAGGCCCTACATTGTAGGCCCATGTTTCATTTTAAGATCGAATGCTTCACATCACCATATTTGCTTCACCCAACCTTTAGAGGCTAGTATCTCTCCCTTTCATGCTTATTTTCTTCTTTTTTTCAAATTAATGTGTTTGTTTCCTCCACAAGATTATACCTTTAGGTTACAATGCACATATGACATAGGATTTTGCTTTTCTTCAGCATGGAATCCATGAGCTCGATAAGGGCTTAGATAATATGAATATTGTAGTGCATAGAAGGTTTGGTAAATTCGGGTGGAGGAAAGCAAGGCCAAATCATGACAAGTAATATTGGTATTAGTGTTATGGTAGACAAGTTGCTTGTACTAGGGTCCAGAATTATAACAAATATATTTCCCATCAAATGGAAAAACCGAATGGAAGAAAGAAAATTGGAACATGAATAAGGATAATATCGTTCAGCTGACATTTGAAATTTCATCTAATGGGTATTTGCAAGCCAATCACCATAAAACTAGACCTATTACTAGATCACTCATATGGACATCGCAACACATGTATTATAGAATATTCTTCATTTTCTTAACTTAGAAGTTATCAGTGTTGAAAATTGTTGTTATTGATGTCAAAGGTTGTCCAAATGAAAGAGGAAATTACATAGTCAAATAGGATATTATGATACTTTTCTAATGGTATATGGCACTCCCTCTAATTCCATAGGAATGAGGAGATATAAAATATTTTTCAATATGACCCAAGAAAACTAGAATCAGACCCCATTTAGATACTGTATCTTTGAAGGTTTACTTTCTCAAAATACCGAGCTCAAATGGGAGCATAAGATATATGGTTAGAAAGATGATGCCAAGATATTTCCAATTGTATATGGCACTCATAAACCCTCAAATTTGAGGTTAAATGGATTTTTTGATACTCACTATACATTATGGCATTTGAAAAAGTCATCCCAACTACTGGACAAGCCATGTAACGTACCTCCATGGCCTACCAAAAACTTTCACTGTTAGGCTCCATTAACTTAAAAAATTTGTCTCTATTATAGTTAGATTTTGACCGTATTTACTTGTACATTAATTTTAGTTATTATATGAACACTATCATTCAAACATTCATACCAATTTCAAATAAAGTTGAATAACCCCAAACATCGGTCATTGATGTGATCTTTTTATTTTGTCAATAAATCTTATATATTGGATGAATATTAAGCATATTAGACTTCCATTCATAACTTGGTTAAGTCGCAAGTATGATTCCACATACCTTATTATGATGCAAATGGTTATTATTCCGACAACTTTCTCTAGTACTCTTAAGAATGGAATTAAATTGAGAGCAACGAACCACACTAATACTCTTAGGCATACTCTTCAACAAGATCTCTTCAACACAATCAATGGAATAATCCTTCATGGGTGGACTCATTCATGGGTTAAATTGACATGGTTAGAATCTCATAAGAAACCTGACTTACAAAATTCTTAGGGTTTAGGGTTTAGGTTTTGGAGGTTTAGGGTTTAGGGTTTAAGGTTTATAAAAATTTAGTAAATTCTTTTAATAAACACTTAAATAAAAGCTACAAAATGCTTTTTAAAATGTTGTAAAATGCTCAGATTTCAGGTTTTAGGTCTTTTGGGCCAAAGGCGAGACCCAACCTCAAAGCATAAATTAGTAAATGACTAATGAAAAACCATGCACATGTAAAGACTTGTGGTGGTCTGCTCGGGCGGGAGAGGAGACAGGAGCTGGCGGAGTGATGAAAAGGCTTCATTTCCACTAGAAGGAAGGTTTCATAACCAAACCACAATTGTCTTCATAATAGGGTCCCAAGGGCAGACCACGAAACCGATGTGAAACCACTTCAAGCTACTACAAGTTACATCTTCCTTCCTCACTCAAGGCAAGAACCCCAGTGAAGCACCATAAACATAGACCCGACTGCTATTAAACTCCTTACCACCCAATCTCATTGCCCAAACAATCGAATTCAGCCAAGTCATGTACCAAGGTTCACATTTATCGTTAGAGTGCTTGAGGAGGAATGTCATGCTAGAGGAGTAAGTATGAAGTCTTGTCATCATCACAACATTCATATGTGCATAGAGGGGAGGGAGGTATGGATGGTCGATCGCACACCATTTGTACCAATGCATCTGCACCCCCATTGGGAAAAGGTTGCTACTGTTATCAAGGGAACTTTTGAACTTATTTTTGGAACCAACTGATATCAATTTTAACATGGAATACATGTGTGATTTTCCTTTTGGAAAACCACAATTAAATACTATAAAATTCATGTAAATTTTATTTTGTATTTTAAATGATACATATTTTTCTTTTTAATTAAGTTCAACAAATAACATACCTGTCAACATGTTCATGTTTCTAATTTGATTATGGTATGCCAAGCATCTATGGTGTCTTTTAGAAAAGTATATAGTTTGGCTATTACAACAATTGCGAGTTACCCAATTTATGATATCTCTATTTATGGACTTAGGTAAATGATTACTCCATGCAAAGTCTAGTGGATTGACTTCAATGTAAAAATATTATCCAAGTGATGTTACTAACCATTCTCTATAAAAATGTAATCCCAAGATTAATTTATTTATAGAGAAGGTATAATACCATGGATACAAAATTTGTTGCAGTTTGGAAATTATATTGTGGGTAGTGTTTCAAATTTTTTATTTCATAAATTTTCTATCAACTTATCCATAGATTGTTTTTTTTAATCCTATAAAGACATTCTACATGAGTCAAAAGTCTTTGAAAAATATTAATTCAGAGTATTGAAGTACTCAAGTATTGGGGGGTTTGTGGTTTTCGCAGTGCATTATATTAGATATCATTTTTTGGGGTTCAACTATGCTAAGTGAGTCATCCATATATGACCATTTCCATGGGAGGTAGTCGTAACTGACTAATTTCTCATGATTTTTTAATATTCCACTTATTTCACTATGATTTCAATGATTATATTTTCAAATAGGAAGTTGATAGTTTTTTACATTCTCCCACTCTCTGAACTCAACATATTGAGCTACTTGATCTGTTGTTGAATGTTAGTTTTGCTATACTAATTTCAACTTCATATTTATAAACAAATGCTTGTCAATTGATTCATGTTCATCATTCTCTTATGGTGTTTATGATTGTAAACAGGTAAATTTTATCAAGTTTTACATGAAATATAAGAGTAAAATAACATCAAAAACAAGTGTTGATCAACCAAAATGTACAAAAAACCATCAACGTGGACACTTAACATAATGTTTTGATGAATGAGTCCACCCCTCCTAGGCTACATCTCCTTGGTCTATCTTCCATGGATTAGGACTCTGTATTAGCTCAATATGGAAAAAAATGTTTTTGACCAATCTCTACTGCTCCTTAGACCTACTTCAATGTGTTCAGAATGCTCAAATTAGCTAGGAACACCTTTTGTTGAGCTCAATTTAGTTGAATTTTGCTTCAGGTGTGGTCAAAATAGTTTTACGTAGGAAAACACCTGTAAAACTAGAGGAACTCCACTCAAATCCACTAAGACTGGAGTTATCGCCAATTTTGGAGGTCCACCAGAAATTCTGCCAAGTTAAACTACAGTTAATTAATGTTAAATGTGCTTAATTAACCACTAAATGTGATTAGCACAAACTGCAGTTTTACTAACAGTTAACTCTGGCGGCGTTGGTGGAGGTAAACACATGGAATGGAATAACACTAACAATTATGTTTATGGTAACAATGGAATACATATAACTGTAACTTCCAATGGAGCATTCAAATGGGAGGACTCACCTACAGGTTGGCCCTCCTAACCCCAAAATCACATTACATTAAACTTTAAATAGGTGTGGTAAATAATAGTTAAGTTGTAATGCGGTGGTGTAATGAAAATGTGCTGTGTTTGTTTGGTGCAAGTCCTGGTTCCCATCATGAACAACCTTTCGGTCATACTGCCACAATCTACCTAATAGAATATGACACACATCCATGGGCATGATGACACAAACAACTTTGTCCCTATATTTGCCAATATGGAATTCCACCACACACTGCTCATCAACTAGCAGTTGGTGACCCTTCTATAACCATGAAAATTTATATGGAGTTGGATGCTTCAGTCGTTTAAAACCCAATTTGTCCACCATCTATGTTACAACCAGATTATCACTGCTTCCACTATCTATAATCAGTTTGTAGCATTTTCCATGTGACTTGCATACAATCTGGAATAATGCCTTTCTATGGGTTTGTTCAGTTGTTTCTTTTGTTCATTTCAGCAATACCTTATTCAAGACTAAGGTCTCTCCTATCTCCGGTGTATTTTTCTATATCCTGAGGCAGTGCCTCTTCTTCTTTTGTCTAAGCAACATATGCTCCTCTTTGACCAGCCTGTTCTCCTTCAGGACACTGAAAGGATCTGTTCCCCAACTTGTGGCACTTGTAGCACTAGTAGGCAGCTCTTTTACCTCTGCCATTTACTATTCCTCTCGGGTATGGCCTTCCTCCTCTCGTGTTGCCCTCCTTTTCCACTATGCCTGAGGTTTTTGAATTGTTTCCCTCTTGACTGTTATTGGCTGTCCTTCCTCTACCAAATGATTGTCCTGTTCGAGTTGTAATGTTTCAACTTCTTAACAAATATATATATATATATATTTATGATGGTATTTTTATTGGAAATTCATTTGTTTACATTCTACAATGGAAATTTGGAACGTGTTTGATTTCGGTACCTAAAGCTTGTCTTTGTAATAATAGCTTGCTTGGCCCACTTGTATCTTCGCTCTGTTGGCACTGTGGTTTGTCTGATAGCTCTCCTCACCTTTATGCTTGTTGTTCACCTGTGTATTTTTAGCTTTGTTGATGGGAAAAAAGGAAGTAGTTTCTACAGTATAAAATAGGAAGTTTAGGACCATAGTATGAATGGTTTCAAACGTTCTTGTATTCAGAAAATATTTCTATGTTTTCTCTGTATTTCTTCTATGATGCGAAAAAAAGATTACATCCACTGTTTCTTCCTTTGTTTCGTAGAGAATATTAGGCACCTATCAGAACTGCCAATGGTTACGTTAAAACTATTCCTGAATAACTGTCTTTTCTTGCTTTGTAAATTAAAACAAATTCTAAATAATACTAAGAGGAAAAAAAAGAATTACTTAAGAAACCATTGTCATTGTCTGAGACAACCATTCATAGAAAATAAAAAAACTAATGAAAATCAATTTTTTTTGAACAAGACAAACTCCCACCATGTCCTTCCCTGAGTTGGATGCTCCTGCATCATAAACCCTAAACCCTAAACCCTAAGTATTTTATAACATTTGAAAAAGTGTTATGTAAAAATTATTTAAGTGTTTATTGAAAGCAATTATTAAAGTGTTATAAACCCTAAATCCTAAATGCTAAAATCTAAAACCTAAATGTCAAACCATAAACCCTTAGCATTTTATAACATTTTAAAAAGCATTTTGCAAATTTTATTAATTGTTTATTAAAATCATTACTAAAGTGTTATAAATCCTAAATTGTAAACCATAAAATCTAAAATCCAAACCCTAAACACCAAACCCTATGAATTTTATAACATTTTAAAAAGTGTTTTGTAACTTTTATTTAGGTGTTTATTATAATAATTTGCTAAAGTGTTATAAACCTTAAATTCTAAACCTGAAACCCTAAACCCTAAACACTAAGAATTTAATAACATTTTAAAAATTATTTTGTAGCTTTTATTGAAGTTTTTAGTGAAATCATTTTAAAAAGTGTTATAAACCATAAAACCTAAACTCTAAACCCTAAACCCTAAACCCTAAATCCCAAACCCTAAACCCAAACCCTAAACCCAAACCCTAAACTCTAAATCTAAAACACTAAGAATTTTATAACATTTTAAAAAGTGTTCAATAACTTTTATTTATGTGTTTATTAAAGTAATTTACTAAATTATTATAAACCCTAAACCCTAAACTTAAAACACTAAACCCTATAGCCTACTTTTTAAAGCCTAAATCATAAACCCTAAAATCATTTACTAAGGTCTTCTAAACCCTAAACCATAAGTGATTTATAATATTTTATAAATTGTTTTGTAATTTTGACTTAAGTGTTTATTAAACGCATTTAATAAAGTGTTATAAACACTAAACCCTAAACCCTAAACATGAAACTGTAAACCCTGAGGATTTTATAACTCTTAAAATGTATTTTGTAACTTTTATTTAAGTGTTTATTAAAAGGATTTATTGAAGTGCCATAAACCCTAAACATTAAACCATTAACCATAAATCATAAACCCTAAGCATTTTATAACATTTTTAAAACAATTTTGTAAATTTTATGTAAGTGTTTATTAAAATAATTTATTAAGGCATTATAAACCCTAAACCCTACACCCCAAACTCTAAACCCTAAGAATTTTATAACATTTTAAAACTCAAATCTTAAACCCTAAAACCTAACTATTTCATGACATTTTAATAAGCATTTTGTAACCTATTTTTTATGTGTTTATTAAAAGAATTTACGAAAGTTTTATAAACCATAAAATAGGCATTTTATTACATTTTATCAAGCATTTTTTAACTTTTTAAAACCCTAAACCCTAAACAATAAGAATTTTATAATGTTTTTAACCCTAAACCCTAAGCATTTACTAAAGTGTCATAAACCCTAAATCCTAAACCCCAAATCCTAAGAATTTTACAACATTTCAACAAGCATTTTGTAACTTTTGATTTTTTTATTATTAAAAGAATTTACTAAAATGTCCCTAAACCATAAACCCTAAACATTTTATACAGTTGAACAAGTGTTTTATATTTTTTTTAAGTGTATATTAAAATAATTTACTAAAGTGTTATAAATCCTAAACCGTAAGGGTTTAATAACAATTTAAACCCTAAACCCTAAACACTAAACCCTAAAATTTTTATAACATTTAAAAATCCTTTTCTAACTCTTTTTAAGTGTTTATAAAAATCATTTATGGAAGTGTTATAAACCCTAAATGCTAAGCATTTTATAGCATTTTAAACCCTATACCATAAACCCTAAGAATTTAATAACATTTTAACAAGCTTTTTGTAACTTTTTTTAGGTGTTTATTAAATGAAATTACTAAGCTTTTATAAACCCTAAAACCTAAGCAATTTATAAAAATTTAAACCCTAATACCTAAACTCTAATCCCCAATTATTTTATAACATTTTAACAAGCATTTTGTTACATTTTTTAAGTGTTTCTTACAAGAATATACTAAAGTGTTATAAACCCTAAGCACTTTTTAACATTTTAAAGCCTAAATCCTAAACCCTAAGCATTTTATAACCTCTTAAAAATGATTTTGTAACTTTTGTTTAAGTGTTTATTAAAATAATTTACCAAAACGTTATAAACCCTAAACCTTAAACCCAAACCCTACATCCTAAACCCTAAACCCTAAGCATTTTATAACATTTTAAAAAGATTTTTGTAACACTTTTTAAGTGTTTTCTAAAATCACTTACTAAAAGTGTTATAAACCCCAAACCTAAACACTAAGCATTTCATAACATTTTAAAAAGTGTTTTTAAATTTTACTTAAGTGTTTATTAAAAGCATTTACTAAAGTTTTATAAACCCCAAAAACTAAAGCCTAATAAACCCTAAACCCCCAAACCCTAAACCCCCAAACCCTAAAATTTTATAAAGTGTTTTGAAAATTTTATTCAAGTGTTTATTAAAACCATTTACTAAAGTGTTATAAACCGTAAACCGTAAACCCTAAATCCCAAATCCTAAACCCCAAACCCTCAACTCTAAACCCTAAAGACTAAGAATTTTATAACATTTTAAAAAGTGATATGAAATTTTTATTTAAGTGTTTACTAAAAGAATTTTCTAAAGTGCTATAAACCCTAAATCCTAGACCCGAAACCCCAAAGCCTATATCCTAATGCTTAAAGCCTAAAGCCTAGAACCTAAAAGCATTTACTAAGGTCTTATAAACAGTAAACCCTAAACGCTAAACCTCTAAGGATTTTAGGACCATTTAAAAAGTGTTTTGTGACTTTAATTTAATTGCTTATTAAAACCATTTAATAAAGTATTATAAACCCTAAACCCTAAACCTGAAAACCTAAACCCTAAAACCCACACTCCAAACCCTAAACCCTAATCATTTTCTAACAATTTAAAACCCAAACATGAAACCCTAAACCCTAAGTATTTTATAACATTTTAACAAGTGTTTTGTAACCTTTTTTAAGTGTTTATTAAAATAACTTACTAAATTGTTATAAACCCTAAAACCTAGGAATTTTGTTACATTTTATCAAGAGTTTTGTAACTTTTTAAAACCCTAAACCCTACGAATTTTATAACATTTATAACCCTAAACCCTAAGCATGTTCTAACATTTAAATGAACGTTTTATAAATTTTTTTAAATTGTTTATTAAAAGAGTTTACTAAAGTGTTATAAACCCTAAAGCTTATATCCTAAGAATTTTATAACATTTTAGCAAGCATTTTGTAACATTTTTTAAATTGCTTATTAAAATCATTTACTAAAGTG